>PVKN010037465.1:0-11235 GCA_004027915.1 Capromys pilorides
TCACTGGATGTGTAGTCCAAAGACATGGCAAAGATTATGGCATTTGTTACATCAACACTTGATGTGGGGAAAACCAGATTCATTGAACAGATTGGATATAAGGACAGTGAATCTGTTAACCCTTGATAAGGTGGAAAGCCCTGCTCATGACCGCTAGTGTGAGCTTTCCTTCCAGGGCCCTCACACTGCACACTTTGGACCCTTGGGTGTGTTGAGGTTTCTAGAAGGCAGAAGCAGTTGGCTATGCCTGGATCCATTCCCTTCCACAAACACATTGCTTTTCTAGACTTTCTGAGGCTTAGGAGTGAATGGGAAGTGTTTCTGAAAGGAAGCCAGGAGTGAGCCAGAGCATGCGAACATCTGTGCTTCCAGGATGTAAGGGCTCCCCTGTCATTTTATATCTTGTTCTGGCCTGCAGCAGCCACCACTGGGAATCACATGATGTCTCCTTGAAATCTGGTGTTAAAAAGGAGAAAGTAGTTTTTCCTGCTTTGTAAATGGCAAGCATCTAAGTGCAGATATGCATTTTTTAATAATGCCTGGAGCAGCAATATGTATGAACTATTGCAGCCCAGGACAACTAAGGCAAAGAAGACAACTTGGAGGCTGCCAGGCAGGAGATGAGCAAAGTCCAAACTAAGGCAGGTCTTCTAAAAAATTTGTGAAAAGCAAGTAGTATCAGAGATATTCTGGACGTAGCAATAGAAAGTACGTGGGAGCTGACCAGGAAATGAGAACAAAGAAAGTTTGTCTCTTTTATTTGTGTGACACTTATGTTACCTGCTGCTGTGGATGAACGCAGCTGGTAGATATGCTCTGGAAAGAATATGGTGAATTCAGTCCAGTCAGAGGAGAAGCTGGCTCCCAGCCTTCTAGTCAGTAGCTGCAGCTACCAAACCTGGTGCTTAGAAATGAGATCACAAATATTGTACACAGACTTAGAAATCTCTTGGCATTTCAAGCCTTGAGTTTGGATACTATCAAAACCCTGGGCTGGGCCACAGACAGGACATGATAACTATAATATTTAAAGGACAAGTAAAACAAAGCCAAGAAAGAAAATAGTATGAAAAGCTGAAACAGAAGCATGGGGGACTGTGGGCAGCAAGATGGTTCAGCAGGCTAGAGTGCCTGCTTAGGCAAGCTTAGGCAAGCACAGGGACCATGGTTCCATCCCTGGCACCACATGCTGCACCAGCCCCACCCCCTGGGCAGGCTGAGCCTGCCACAGAGTCTGGGTATAGTGGCGCAGGCCTGTGATTCTAGTGCTGGGGAGACTGAAAACAGGAGGGTCACTATGAGTCTGAGCTGTGCAGTGAGACCCTGTAACAACTAAATAGATTTAAAAAAAAAAATGGGAGGATGGGAAGTTATAGGAGTCAAGGAGAAAAGGTATTTGTGGGTCAGCTGCTGAGAAGTGCAGTAAAATGAAGATCGAAGTGTACCCATAAGCCTTGGTACCCAGAAAAGGAAAAACAGTGAATTAGTAAATGTTTAAAGGGCAAATCATTTCAGAGAAATCATAAAAGGATGAGTTGCTGAAATACCTTTCAATTTCCAAACTGCCCTATCTCCAGATCTTGTTACTAATTCAAAGGGACTCAAAAACAATGGTGCAGCTGCTGCAGTTCATCAGCAGGGGTGGATGGCAGCCCAGTGCACACAAATCTTTCTTTGCCCACCCATATTCTTCCGTATGCTCCCTGTGCCTCCTGTGGAGCCTAGAGGGCTCTCTTCACGGTATCCCACCTAACATCAAGGCACACTCACCATTAGTTCCTTGCTGGGCCTTTTCTATCCTCCCAAGACTTTAAGGATAGATAGTGAAACAAATGCGTATTTCAAGGGAATTACAAGTGATTCTGCTAGCTTTATCTGCTATAAAAATCAGTTAGAATGACAAGAAGCCTTTAAAGTATCTCTTTAGATTCTTTGTTACGCAAACTTAGTAAATGCAAAAGTTCAAATTGTCCTTTTCATATCCAGTACCTGTCATTTGACTATAGCGTGATTGAAAAAAAAAAAAGCAAGAGAAATTCTAGCAGCTGTGTGTACTAGTGAGCTGATGAGGCAAGAAGTGAAAAATTCTCTCTGCAGGAGATGCACGGGATGGGAGCCAAGAACAGGAAACATACTGCAGCTCACCGTATAATTTCTTTCCATAGCGCAGCCACCAAATGCTGAGACAACTGATAACAAGTTCTCAATGTGGATGAGCTTCCTGATTGCCATTCTTGTGATGGCTGTCATTGCACTAGTAGCCCTGGTCCACAACAGTAAGTCCTGTCTTTCTATCTTTACGACGGTCAATCCTAGAAACCCAGACCTCATCTGTATGTTTCAGGATCTCTCAGTTTCATCCTATTCTCTTCTCATTTTCACAGCAAATCTATGGCAGTTTGTCTCTGTAATTTCTGCCCACTCACTGGACAAACATTTTTTGAACAAGGTGCCTGGCATTCTTCTAGGCACTGGAAATACAGAGACAAGAAAGCAGTACCCCAAGATGCATTCCAGTTTAGTCCTTTTATTTTTCCTTAACTTCTTATCTTCTCAGGAACACTGAGGCTTGTTAACTAATTTGAAGACATCGCTGATGCCAATATTCTAATCTTTGATTCAGAGACTGAGGAAGGGCATAATGGCAGGAATAGGGAGGCCAGGATCTCATTTTCCTGGAGGAAGACAAGATATACTAATACAACTGATGAGCTACATGGCCACAAATGTTTCCACCAACTCTCGGTTTTGTTTGTTTGTTTGTTTGTTCGTTTGTTTGTATTTTAAGGAAGGATCTACAGGGTGTTCAAGGTCTCGCTACATAGATCATACTTATAGTGAGCTGCCTGCTTATAGCCTCCCAAGAGCTGGGATTACAGGAACATACCACCATGCCCAGTCTCCATTGCCATCTCAGTGTGCCCTGGAGGTGGGCCAGCACGGCAGGCCTGGGGATCAAACCCCTGACCCCTGCGCCTGCTTGCAGGTACTTTAATCTGCTGAGCTATTTGGCTGGCCCTATCTCTCAGTTCTTTGAAGCACACTTTTGGATGAAAGATGAGGAGTGGTCAATGCAAAGATGTCTATGATATTTTACCCTATTGATTTAAATATTTAATCTATGTATATCCTACTTCTAGTTTCTTTAATTAAGAGAAGAAGACCTGCTAGGTCTGAGCTATAGCTGTAATCATGATGAAACTATGGCTATAATCACCACGTGATCACCAATTCTTTGTGGAGAGAAATCATGTACACTGAACAAAGAATATTATAAGGCCAACATCTCTGAATTCCCCAAACTTCAATATGCATACACAGATGTGCACACACACACACACACACACACACATACGCACATACACACACACACTAGCAAAGCTCAGTGAGGTTACTAGTGCACATGCTCAGAGTATTCCACCTCATGGCTAGGATAGAGTAATGGAGTCTGGGGAACTTGAAGTGTTAGGAAAGAGCTTTCTCATTTTCAGCACTGTTACTACTGACATTTTGGATCAGATAATTCTTTGTTCTTTTAAGATGAGGTCTCACTGTGTAGCACAGGCTGACTTTGAACTTGGGATTCCACAACCTTAGCTTCCCTAGTTCTGGGGTTGCAGGCATGGGACATGACACCAAGCTTGGTTTAGAGCTGTTCTGTGAATTACAGGATCTTTAGCGATTTTCCTGGCCTTCATTCTTTAGGTATTAGGAGCAACCCTTGCCCAATGTGGAAACCAGAAAATGTCTCCACATATTACCAAATGACCCTTGAAGGGCTGGAATTCTCACTCCCCTAGAGTGAGAATCATTGTGTCAACTGTAACAAAACCTAAGAATTGCTGGGCTTTATGGGCACCATTCCAGGGAAACTCAGCTAACAATTTTATTGTTCATGCTTTTCTCCAAGGGTCTGCCCCAAGACGGAGAGAGAGAAGAAGGAACGACACAAGCCTGCAAATGAGGACTATCTATAGTGAACGTGAGAGGCCTCAGGCTGAATAGAGTGTCTGAAGGTAGCTTCCATTAGCAAATCTTCACCAATTATGAACATGTCATCATATGCATCATGAGGCACAATCTTCCTTTGAGCATCAAATTTGAGCTCTTTTACTTTACATCTCATCATCTCAAAAGCTTCCTTGCTGTTGCTCTAAACAGATACGGGATGCTCGGCATCCTTCTCCTGTCTCTCCATGTGCACTTTGCTTTGCAACCTATGCCTTTGCTGTGCCATTCTGTCATCGTGAAATGTTCCTTCTTCTCAACCAGCTTAAGCTTTCATTATTTAGCAAACACTGAAGGAATTTTCCCAGCTGCCTTCTCATTCTGATCATTCATTTTTTCCTTGTTTCTCTGTCAATGGGCACAGATTGGGACCAATTTGTACCAACGTGGCACCACCATTTTTTATCTCTCTGCCCTTCACAGACATGCTCATCCTACTAACCAGTTACTGAGTCAGATTTCATAAAGAGTTGTTCTGCTATGTCATTTCCCACTCAAACATCTCAGGAGCTACAAGAAAAGCTTCAAAACTTTTACTCTCTTCTCAGCTACTCTCACCAGTTCTTCCTATGGCAGCTTCATATGAACAGACTGGTTGCAGTGAGTGGAGTCCAAGACTTAGAACTGGTTTTGCTGTCTGTGCATGCAATGGCATAATTACTGTCTCCAATGAAACCACTTTGACATACAATCAGAAACATTATTCATTATCCATTATGCAGTGGAATAGTTACAAAACATAGTTCTACATTCCATGGAATAATTACTGTCTCAAATGAAAGAGACATGGCAGTAGTTCTGGTGACAGTCACACTGAACTTAAATCAACTTTGCGTTCTCCTAAAAACCCCTGGTGGTTTCACATAAAAAAAAAAAAATGAACATTGAAGTCTGAGGCTAATACCAGAATCAGGGTAGTTATAATCTCTGTAAACACTCTCACTTTGACTCAGAAGTTTGGGGTAGCACTAGCATAAAAAATGAGTATCTGCTAAGTTGCCTTTATTGGAAAATGAAAAATAACTGCTTTTTATGTTTTGTAAAATCATTGTTTCATCTTAATCTTACAACACAAGTGATTTTTTTCCATATCCATCTTTATGGGAGAGAAACTCCAACTGCCCAGAAGTTGAGTGACGTGCACAACGTCACACAGCTCAGGAGCCAGCCTGGACATAAGCAGCACGGCAAGCTTCTGCCTTGTCACAACAGCAGCCCATTTATACTTGTTTCAAAGCATTCTCTCAAATTCCTATCCTGTTTTCACTGTAACATAACTGTTCACTTTTTTCTTTTTTTGCGGGACCAGGGTTCAAATTCACAACCTTGCACTTGCCAGGCAGGCACTTGTGCCATGGAGCTATCTCCCCAGCCCCTTATTTTTCAAGATGCTATTTGCAGGATGTTCCTCTGCCTTTGTTCTGTGATTAAGTACAACTCCTCTGACTTTATCTTTGTATTAAAAGCCTTTTGGTCAGCAGGGCATGGTGCACATTTGTAATTCCAGCACTTTCAGAGGCTGGGGCAGGAAGATCACAGGTTTGAGCTTAGTTAATGCAACTTAACAACTTGATAAGAGTCTGTCTCAAAATAAGAAACGAAAAGAAAGGGACTGGGGATGTAGCTCAGTACAAAGTCCCCTAGGTTCAATTCCCAGTACTGTAGGGAAAAAAAGGCTTCTGGTCAACTGATGCTTCATATTGAAACCATGAATCGTGAATCAAATCTTCTACATGAAGCCCTGTGTGTCTACCTTTTCAAGCTAAAGTCATTCTACCTGAACTTCTGTATAGCACAACACACCATTTGAGTTTATTTTCATGATTCCTGTTTTATATGATTTCCTACACTGTAGGTATGTTGAGAAGAGCAGGTCTTGCTCCACACAGGGAAGAGAGCTTTGGTGGACAGCAATTTTGCTCTTCGGTGATAGTTGGTGTGTGATGAACATTTGCTTAATAAGTATTTCATGTAGTAAAAATTAGACTAGTTATAAAATTCCATAATTCTCCCTCGTATGCTTTAGCTGGCAAAATTAGTATCTATGGTGTGACTTCAAGTTTAGAATATATTTGGCCTTAAGGTTTTAAAATATGTACAATTTTGATATGTTCTCTCTTGCAAATTTAAGTACTTACTTATTCATTATTTCCTCAGGTCCCACTTGCTTCTGTGGGAATCACTGACTTCTTCTAGAAATGTCTCCAGATGGCCAGGATGATCCTACCTGTGATCTAGGACAAAATTCTTCCCTTCTGTGGCTCTGCAGAAGCAAACTAGTAGGATGCTGTGTGGATGCTACAGTAGGTCTGGTGACCTGGAGGACTGGACTAGAAGACTGGAGGACTAGAAGGCTTCTTCATGTTCAAATGGAGAATACTAAGCTTAGCCCAGGAAAAGGACCTATATTGTAAAGGCTGGAGCCAGAACTCAGTTTTGCTGGTGCTCTTTCCTTTCTTCAGTGAACTGTACAGGACACATTTCCTTGGGAAATAACACGAATGACCCTTTTCATCCCCTGCTATCATTACAGTTGGAGAGGGAGCATGTAAATAAATATTCATGGTCTTTGGTTCATATTGGACTGATAACCTCTTTAAACAGCTTGAGGCTAGTTTGGCCTCATTTGTGAGATGCTTATGAGAAAGTTCTCATTTAAGATGAGATAGTTTTTTACTGAGTAGTAAGCTATCTTCAAAAATAACTAATTATTGCCTTTGATAGAGCTTCCTTAGACCTCTTTTGTATTTCTAGGTCCTGTGACATCAGCAAAAAATTGAAAAGGAAGAACTATCCTACTGCTGTTCCTGTGTCATTCCCCATTCTTTCTCTGAAAAGGCCTTCTGTAACTAGTGGACTAGGAGTAGACCTAATCATAACAGGGAAAATGATATTCTTACCTGAAATTGTGTCATTGAACAGGAAGGGGTGACCAAGTTTCTTCAGTGTGGCTGTATTTAAAATGTTTTGTTTTTAGGAGCTCTAAGGGGGACAGATTCTTCTCTTCAGAAGAAATGTAGATATACTTTGAAATAAATCACTGAAGAAAATAAAGAACCTAAAGCAAAGAAACAAACACCAAATAACCTAACAACCACCGTATGGAACTAAGATTCATAATCTTTAGATATGATGAAAAGAATATCTGAAAAAGAATTACAAGGTTAAGTCTGAGGAATGGTATAGTGATTACAATAAATCATTACTTATTACATTTGATAAATGTGTTGGTTCTACTTTTTAAAAGTTGTATTTTACTTTTAATATTTTGATATTTCTGTGATGTGAATAAATTTATTTTGAAAAGCAACTCTCTAGTTTTATAATTTCTAGTTGAAACGTTTGATCTGTGTGTGATTGTGACTAGGACAATGAAGAAATTGCACCTGCCAATTGGTCAGTGATTTATAGATTGAGGAAAAAAAATGCCTTATGGAGTATAGTAGTAGCATATAAACCATACAGGCAATATACTAGTACAGAAGCCTTTGTATCCTTATAGCTACTAGTACTTATTATTATGGAATGCCCATGTACCAGAGCATTGAGCTTAATGATTTTCTGTTGGGGTGTTTGTTTTTTCCCTCTACTTTCATACTAATCAACATAGATTCCCGTGACCCCAAAGACATGGTTTCTCCCAACCAGAAAGTAAATAGTTTGCTCTGCAGTGAATATGAAATAGATTTTCTCCAATCCAACTCAGTTCTGACAGCGTCTAGCCAGAGCTAGCACCAGATCTCATGGGTTGATGGCTGTCCCTTAAGACTAACCCACCTTAGGTGTCAATCACAAGTCTTGGGTTCTTTTACTACTGTTTCTGACAAATCACTATGAAGCTAGGTTCCCACAAGCCCCATTGGATTTGATTAGTTTGCCTGAGTGACTCAAAGATCTCATGGAAAAATTTATTGGTTTGTTATGAAAGATATTAATGAAAAGTACAGAGGAGCAGGTGCACAGGGCTAGGTCTGAGGACAGTGTAGCAAATTTCTGGGCTCTCCTGCTCTCTGCAGAGGCCACTCTTCAGGAAACTCCATGTTCAACTGTCCAGAAGCTCTCTAAACCCTATCTTTTGGGGGTTTTATGGTCAACTCAGCCTTTGGTTCATTCCCTTTACCAGAGCATTTGTGGAAGGACTGCAAGTGCCTATCCTCTCACTTTGCTCTGGTCTTTTGGGCCAGCAGTCCCTCTCCTGCTGAGGCTACCAGCCATCATTCAATTTAACATCCACAGAGACAGTGTTACTTCAGAGAATTCAGGGACTTTGGCAGTTATATGTCAGGGACAAAGACAAAATATATGTCATGGTGTCACACTCCACATAAATAACTACTCTCAAATGGATACCTATTACTTTTTTGATAATGTAACTGTTTAGGTCGACAAGATAGCTTAGCAGTCTCAATGCCTGCTTAGGCAAACTTAGGCAAGTGCAAGGACCATGGCTAGATCCCTGGCATGACATGCCACGCCAGCCATGCCCCCAGGGTAGGCTGAGCTGGTCACAGGAAAAAAAAATAGCTGTTTACTGAACAGTGAAAGTTTGCATTTGGCATGACTTTGCACAATTAATGTGATCTTTGCTGTTGTATTTATGCTGATAATTTGTCAAACCCCAGCTCATATGTGTCTAGTTTCAGAGTAATACATCATTTGAGTTATCTGTTAGTCTGTTTCTTGTATCAGACTTGATATAATTCAAAGCTGAAAACAGCTATGCATAAACATAAGATGATCCAAACAAAGGAAGAAAAGCAGTCACAAGTGCCTTCGTTGACTTAAAATTATTTGGCACACAATTCCACACTCCAGGTAATTTAATTTTCAGAACTACCAGCTGTGCTGTTCTTTGTCATCCCTTCTCACTATCTTAAGTGTTGCACACAGGTTATAGAATTTATTTTTCCAGCCAGCCTTTTCTTAAAATTCCAATAGCTGCATTTCCAGTTTTCCAAAATATAACCAGTATAAGCAGGAAAAAACAATTGCCTTTATCTGGAGAAGAAACCCCGGGTTGTCTCCATTGTAAGGAACTATAAAAATTGTTACTGAAACTTTCCTTTGAAGCTTTTATAATGCTAGAAAATTCCCTGTAGATTTCTTGATGGCTTGTAGGATTGTCTGCAAGTGTCACAGGGCTTTCTAAATGCACTTTTAGACTTGAAGTATTTTAGCTGCCCACTAAAATACACGTGCAGGGGTGAGCTGCTGACATTTGCCAAGCACAGCCTGGATCTTGAAGTCTTTCTGCTAGGTGGATCTTGATAATGTATTGTGTAATTTTATTCTTTTATTTATCTATTTTTTTAAGAAATGAAAGTGTAACTCCCAGACAATATGTCTATTTTTATAAAATCCCATCAGAAAGGTTTATCATGTTTTGCTACGCACAGTGAATTTTGCATAGATGCAGTTGTCCAGTGATTTAAGATAGTTGCAGAAACTAAGATACTGGAAATATTTCCTCAATTTCCCTACAATAAATTTTCAGTTTTACCAAGCTGTAACACTTCTGTGGTTGGTGTCTGTAGTGGTTGATACATTGTGTCAACTTGGCTGGATGACTCAGCCGCCTGGCTCCCTGTTGGTGGGAGTCCTGCCCGGGGGTACAATTGGTCCCTCCCTGGAGCAGGATCAGGGCCTACCTAGGATACGATTGGCTCCTCCCTAGAGCGGGATCAAGGGCTCATGCTGGGGTATGATTGGTTCCACCCAAGGGCACAATGGGCCCACGTCAGAGTGACTGAGCACAGAGACTTTTTAAAGGGCTGAGGAAGGAGTCGACGTCACTTCCTCGGAGAAGCTTCAGTCTTCGCATTCAGCCTGGACTTCATCATCTGGCTTGCAGTGCACACTCTTCAGCCTCCAGCTTGGATCTTTCGCCATCCGTCGCAGACTTCGGCATCCATCACAGACACTTTAGTCTTCTATCGCAGACCCATCAGCCGACGAATAGAGACTTACATGGAGCACTGCAGTGAGTTTCAGACCTCGGGACTGAATTCTCCAGTTCGGAGCGTGCAGACGCCCTCTGCACGCTTCCCCACCTGACTCTGTGGCTGACTATTGTAAGCCAATCTTGTAATTCCTTATATATTGTATATTTTGTGTTAATATCCGTTCCTTATAGCGTTCTGTTACTCTAAGTAAAACCCTGACCAATACAGTGTCAAATGCCACTGTCACTTGCTGAGCAACACATGCTTTCACTACAAGTAATACATAATGCTTTTCCATTGTGTTCAGTCTCCCCGAAGACAATGTCGAGGCCTCTTGGAGTGATCTTCCACTACAGTTTAGTCCCCAACTTATGAGTAAGTTCTGTTCGGGGAGGACATTAAGTCAGATTCTTCCTCGTCTGACAAAGTGAGTTTTAATAAATCTTTGACACATGTACAAATATAAAACATAAAGCCGAACACAAATAATACAAACTATTTTAGTGGCCTTAAAATGGTGACAGAGTATGGTACAAGTGGTATGCAGGGGATTGTGTGGCATGAACAAACAAGCGTTGCTAACTGGATCGGAAGGAAGGGAGATGGTAGACATAAAGGACCAACAGGAGAATGGAAGGCAAGACGGATCATGGGTCACACCTGATGTTGATGACACAGGTATTTTTATTTAATTGTCTACCTTCTTGGAAATGATCCGGTAATATCTGGGAAGCAACTTTTTTCTCAGATGATTCTGTGTCACTGGATGGCATTCCGAATGGCTGCTGCTACCTTTAGGTATCATTCTACACTGGAGTTCTGTGCTTCAACCAGTGCCTCATCAAGTTGAGAAAATCCCTCTGCCATTTCCTGTGTTGTGTATCTCTTTGATTCTTCAGTTACATCTTCTTTGTCTCTTTTCTTTTTTTAAGGTATTTAGTTGTTACAGGATCTCACTATGCTTGGAGTTGTAGTGATCCTCCTGTTTTCAGCCTCCCCAGCACTGGGATTACAGGCATACACCACTACTCCTGGACTCTGTGGCTGGCTCAGCCAGATCCAGGGGCAGAGTTGGTACAGCATGTAGTGTCAGGGATTGAACTGCAGTCCCTGTTCTTACCTACACTTGCCTAAGCAGGCG
Source organism: Capromys pilorides (assembly GCA_004027915.1). NCBI lineage: Eukaryota > Metazoa > Chordata > Mammalia > Rodentia > Capromyidae > Capromys > Capromys pilorides. Next base: position 11,092 of record PVKN010037465.1, read on the forward strand.
CTTTCATCCACTGACCTATCTCACTAGCCATTCATCTTCTAACTGGGTATCTAATTGCATAAGACTTCATCAGCAAGCTCCTTGTGTTACACAGCAAGAAACTGTAGCTTCTTCTAGCTAAGGGTCATTAAGTTATTGAACACC
>PVKN010037466.1:0-11242 GCA_004027915.1 Capromys pilorides
AGGACTCAGGCATCTTGAGGGCACATCTCCCCATCAGAACCTGGACAGCCTCTTGGTCCATTGGCAAAGGCCACAACCAGTGACCAAAGAGGTCAGCACAGTCAGTCTTCCTGGCTGATGCACCAGATGCAATGGCAAACAGAAATAAGGAAACAACTCCCAGGGTTTGGAGGCAGATTTATTTAGTTGATGGACACTGGTTGGGATCATTTTCACACCCAAATCTCTGGTGGTTTAGAGCTTATATGGGATAAGCAAGCAAGGAGTACAGAGACAGAGTGCTTTGTCAATTGGAGTTTGGTTTATATAGTGTGCTTCACAGTCACTAGGAGTTTCTAAGAGACAGAAGCAACCAGAACTGGAACAGGAGCTATTATGTATGTATGTATGTATGTATGTATGTATGTATGTATGTATTTATTTATTTGTCTTTTTGAGATGAGGTCTCATCTGCAGTTCAAGCTGGCCTTGAGTTCACTTTGTAACCCAGGCTGGTCTTGAACTCACAATGATCCTCGTGCTTTAGGCTTCCAAGTGCTGGGATTAGGTGAACTATTATTACAAGGGCAACTAAGGAACTGAAGTATACTGGCTGGAGGGAGGCATTTTCTGTTACACTGCCGCTGCTCCACTTTCTACTGGCAGCTCCCACTAGATGCCCCTTGTAGTTGTACAAGCAAAATGCAAAGTATCAGAGGCCTCAGCCTGGGAAGTACCACTCCTCCTGTTGTGGCCAGTAGGAAATGGCCTTGTCTCAAGTAACCAGATGGCAAGAGACAGCAGAGATGTTGAAATGGAGCCTGTGTCTTCCTGGGCCAGGGAAGCCTAGTGCCTGCCCCTCAAGCTGCTGTCATGTGAGAGCTGCCAGGAGAGATCTCAGGGGCCCCTGGCAAAGCTGGCTCTGTCTCGCTGGCCAAGCTCAGCAAGTTTACAAAGCCAGATGTGCAGGAGGGGGACAGGAAGGAGCCCTGGCCAGGCCAGCTGTAGCCAGACGGAGAATGAAGTAGATTCCCAGGATGCCAACTTGGAACCAGAGCCCCTGGGACTTCCCCCTCAGTTTATGAAGTCAAGGATTCTCATTCCTAGATGGTGGGTGTTTGGGAGCTGAAGTAAGCAGACCTGGGTGAGTCCCAGCTATACCTTTGTTATCTGTGTGACTCAGGACTTGGATAAAGACAAGTAGAATGAGGTTTGTTCTAGAATCAGTTATGATGATGATGAAGAGCTCAGCACGAGGGTTCTTAGGAAACTCCAGCTCAAACTCATTTCCACATCAGAGGCTGGAATGGTGTTTAACAGAGCCATTGAGAATGTGAGGAGGAAGGAAAGAAGGGAGAACCACTGTGCTCTCTCCTCCTGGTTATGTATGGGCAAGGTCACCCTCTCCCCACTGCTGTTTACTTCAAGTGAAAGGAGGGCATTGACTTGATGCCTCCTAATAATGCCCTTCACCTCCAATGTCTCATGATTTGTGACCCTGATCAAAGATCATTTTTTACTGGGCTGTGTTAAGGAACAAAAATACAAGGCCAGCCCTTGCCAGTGTCACAGCAGCGGCTCTCAGTGACTTTCTCCACAGTCTTGGCAGATGTCCCTATGCCCTCTGTTTCAGTTTCTTTCTCATTGTTAAGATACAAGACTTGATGCCTGCAAATGAAATGAAGAAAGGTTCACTCTGGTTTAGAGTTGGTAGAGGCTTCAGTTTCTAGTCCACTGGCTCCAAGGCAGAGGGGTATAGGGGGTGAGAAGGAGTACATGGTGCGGCAGCAGGAAGGGGAGCAGCAGGAGAGGAGGAGGGAGACAGATGTCCATGCCATACCTCCAGTGACCTGCCTCCCCCAACTAGACTTCATCCTTCAACATCACCTTTAGTTATAAACTCATCAGTGGACTAATCCCATTATCTAGTCATCACCTAAAAGTCCCATCTATGAATACATGAGGGTTGTTTTGGGGGGATACCTGCATATACATATAAACCATAACATCCTCTAAGAGTCTCTGCTAATATCCTAACATTTTCACCCATACATGAGACCGGGATAGCCTCATACCACGGCAAGCTGGTCAGTGATTCCTGAACCTGGATGTTATGGTTTGGATCTTAAATGCCCCCTGAAGGCTCCTGTGTTGAATGTTTGGTCACAGCTGATGGAGCTATTGTGAGGTGGTGGAACCCATAGAAGGTGGGGCCTAGTGGAAGGAAGTTAGACCTTTGGGGTATGGCCTTAAAGGGGATTTTGGGTCTCACTGCTTTCCCTCTCTATTTGCTTCCCAGCTACCATGGGATGGGATGAAGGGCTACCATGGGATGAAAAGCTTTTCCCTATTATGTTTCACTCAATTTGGTCCTCTGTTTTACCGTGGCCCTGAAACAGAAGTGCCAAGTGGCCATGGAATGAAACTACAAACCACACTAAACCTTTTCTCCTTTTAATTGCTGAGTGTATGGGGTGAGGTGAATAGCCCAGACCAGAGGCACTGAGGCTTTAGGAGGGATCTTAGGTGAACTGGTCTGCCCTAAGGATTGCAGAGATGTTGTGAGGAGCTTCCCAGACAGAACTCAGGGGAACTAGTTTATGTACAAATTCCCAATTTATAATCTGTAACACTATAGTGTTTGCTCCTATGGTGTAAAGTACAAAATTGCTAGTTACCAAAGTTTGTCAATTTCTACATCTCACTTATTGTTATGAATATCGCTAATAGTGCTACTGTAACTAGAATATCTGTCTCTTTTTTTAAGCTGGCTCAGGCTGCCTTAAAGGTGGGACTGGTGTGGCATGTGTTGCTGGGAATTGAACTACAGTCCCTCACTCCTGACTGATTTTGCTCAAGAAGGTGCTTTAGACAACCAAACTAACCTGCCAGCCCCCTCCATATCTGTCTTAACCACATGTTCTCCCTTGGGTAATGATATTTGGAAGTTCTGAGGTAAGAACCTCACCAAAGCTCCGTGTTGTAGGACAGAGGACTGTAGCAAATGAAAACCAGCAGCCACGCTCAATCAATAGAGAAGGCAAGACCTTGGGATGAACACAAATCAAGAATCTCTGACATCCAGAAAGAGGAACCTGAAGAATAGACTCTCCATAGAGAGGTCCCAATTGCAGTGATGTGCCAATAGCTGCAATCTGAGCAACTGCGTTAAGTACAGCAATGTACAATATAAAAAACATGGTCGAATACTTTTTGTCTTGTTCTTTTAAATGTGTATCATTTCTCATGTCTTATCAACTATTATTATACTCTCTTGAAATTAAAAATTATAATCCCAGCTCTTGGGAGGCTGTAAATAGGTGAATCACTATGAATCTGATTTAGTAGTGAGACACTGAACACCCTGTAGACCCTTCCCTAAAAATACAGTAAATAAATAAACATTAAAGAGTAAAAAGGACAAGAAAAAAATTAAGCTTTATTTATTTATTTTTTGTTTTTTTGCAGGACTGGGGTTCGAACTCCCGACCTTGCACTTGCCAGGCAGGCACTTGTGCCATGGAGCTATTTCCCCAGCCCGCAAAATTAAGCTTTATTGAAAGGAAGAGTTAATGTTTAATTGCTTGACCAATCTTATATACCTATATCTGGTAATCTAAGCAACAAATTTGACAATAAAAATTCTTATATAGCAACCATTGTTAATTTTCTATTCTTGTGAAATTTTCTACCATTTGTATTGCTGTATATTGCTTTGTTTCTGCCTTGGTTTTTATTATTTGTTTTTGTGTTTGATTTTCAGTCAAAAAATTGACTGTCTTAGGGATTTTGACATATTGATGGAAAGCTGACTAACATAGGCTATACTCGGGTCCTAGGTATGGAAAACACAGAGCCCAGACCCTCTTCTTGCTGCTGACTTAGAATCTCTGCAGGTGAGCTCAGTGGGTGGGTTTTTATCAATTAGCCCAGGAAATACTGATAGCTACATAAGGACACATGTTTGGGGCAGACAGGAGCAGGTCATTGCCTATTGTGTAGGCTGCTAGTGACAGGAAGCATGTGCTCCTGGATGTCTTGGTGGCATGTTGGAAGTCACCTCCAAAGGGGGCATCTGGAACTGGAAGCGTCCGTAGCTCACACCTGTCTGGTGAGAGCATTGGATCAAACTTTGAGAATTTACTTTCAAGCACTTCCCTGGATGCAGCTAGAGGAGCAGCAGCGTGGACAACTGACAACCTCTTGGTGGAGAGAAAGAGCAGAAAGGTGAGGAGGGGCTGCATGTCTGCTTGAGCACCACAGATAGGGACTTCATCAACATACCTCCATTCTTCCCAGTTCTGGAGGGTGGAAGTCCAAGGTCCCAGTGCCAACAGGGTTTCCTTTTTGTGAAGCTTCTCCTTGGCTTAGGGATGGCCAGCCTGTTCATGTGTCCTCACCTGGTCTCAGATCTATTTGTGTCTGTGTCTTAATTGCTCCTAAACACACTGCTCACATTGGATTGGAGGGGCTGCCTAATGACCTCTTATCAACTTAATCATCTCCTCAAAAGTTCTATCTTCAAAAGTAGGCATATCCTGAGATACCAGGGGTTAATACCACATGTATTGTGGGGGACAGGGCAGTATGGATGAATTCAGGAGCACTGAGGCTGGGGGGTGTGTGGCGGGCAATGTCACATACCTTCCTCTGTCACCAGACTTTGCTCATGAGCCAGCTTCTGAGGGCTCCTCACTTCCCCAGGCTTGGAAGGGAGACTTAGTTTCCAACAGTGCCATCCTGGCTCTTACCCAGTTATTCTTTGCAACCATCCTTTGAGGTGGGCAGGGTCAGGACTTCTTGTCATCTTGCAGAAGTTCATAAGAGCTGAAGAGCACTCCTGAGGATGCCAAGATTGGCACCCAGAACTTCTGGTGTCCAAAACTGTTATTCCCATATTCTCACTGAGCACCTGCCACTCACTATGTACTCTTTGGCTTGGCTTCCAGGACTTGATGTGCAATGGCCTAGCGGTTGGAGAGGTCCAAGTGAGGTGGAGCAAGGGGTGATGCCAAAGCAATTCCATTGCTTTTTTGTTCTTTAATCACCTCATCCCTCACTCTACAACAGCACCTCTGGACGAATGCAGCCCATTCAGTGTGTTTAGCTAAGTGTCTCTCCCTTTTTCTCCTTATTAAGCAAAAGTATATTCATCTTCCTTCTGTGGAGATGGTGAAAAGGTTGAAGAGCCAAGGCAACTAGGCAAGCCCATGTCAGGCTGTGTCTTGGGAGCCCCGGAGGTCAGTGGTTGAGCTGGGATTTAGCAGAAGATCTGGAGGATTCAAGTCACTCTACAAATGCTTAATGAGCGATTACTGTCCTGGGCCATAAACAAGATGCAGCCTCTGCTGCCACACCATGGAATTGGAAGTCGGGGGCTGTCACATACATGGATGATAATGTGACAGTGTAGTAAGCAGAGGGGGAGGGCGATGAGTACGCTACTGCCTTCAGCAATGGCAGGATAAATGGTGCAGGAGATGGGAAGATAGTTTTTAACCCCTAGGGAGAGGGGTTAGTAGAGGAATAACAGCATTCCCAGCTGTGTGTGTGTGTGTGTGTGTGTGTGTGTGTGTGCGCGCCCACCCAGGCTTATACTAGCTCTTGTAACAGTGTCTGTGTGGTCTGCACCATCCACGCTCCTTGGAGTCTGAGCCATGGTGATGGAAGTTTTGGCAGCCAGGGTGAGGATCTGAGGGGCCAGTGGCAGCAGGTGGCGGACACATGGTAGGATGCAGGGGCAGAGTCTCCCTGCCTCGGGGGAGGCAATGCTGTGCCCCCTCTAAGGCAGGCTCAAGGCTCAGAGGCTTTCCTGGTCTGTCTGTGAATCGCTAGGATCATAGGAAGAATGGAAGGTTCTCATTGACTGCACGAACCGGACCCCGGAAGTGATTGGGTGGTAGCCACAGACCATCAAGGGACAGCGCCATGCTACAGGTAGGGGGCGGGCCAGAGCCAGGGGATGGTGGCAGGCAGTGATCACTTTGTCATTCTGCTGTTGGAAAATCAAAAGGGAGCATCCATGGACTGCTGAGGCCAGCAAGGCCGTTCTTCCTTGTGGACATGGGTCATGCCAATCTCCATGGGGACCTGCAGGGCTTGCACCCTGCATGCAGTCTCAGGATCATTGCCTCATAGTTAGCAGCCACTGCAGGGAAGAAGGCCCAGCGAGCTTGAGAGCAGCATAACAGTTTGGTACTCTCCTTCAGTTTGTGAACTGTTCTTTCCTGGCCAGGCCAAGACCAGAATGCCTGCTCATTTACTTTTAAATGTTTATGCTAGGCTGGGGAGACAGCTCAGTGGAATAAATCCTTCCCTGGCAAGCACAAGCTCCTGAGTTCAATTCCTGGCACCTCAAAAAAAAAAAAAAAAAATGTTTATGCTAATCAGGGAGTGATGACAGTTCCTCCCCTGCCAGGTTTTTCTTATGGCTGTGGGAGTTGAACTCAGGGCCTTTGTGCTGAGCTAAATCCCTAGCCTTTCTTTAAAAACTTTTAAAAAAATTTGTTTTGAGAGAAGGTCTAAGTTGTTAATTTAGGTTCCTCCTGCATCAGGCTTCTGGAGTGCTGGATTACGTGCATATGCCATGGTGCCCAGTTTCTTTCTTTTTCTTTTCTTTTTTTTTTAATTTCATGTGTGTGTTTAGTACAGGGTCTCACTGTGCAGCGCAGACTCGTAGGGATCCTCCTGTTTTCAGCCTCCCCAGCAGCTGGGATTATAGGCGTGCCCACCGCGCCTGGTCTGGGTTCCTGAGTCCTGGGGCAGGGCCAGTGTGGATGCAGGACTAGGGATCGAACCCTGGTCCCTGTGCTGGCCAAAGCAAGCACTTAGTTCACTGAGCTATCTTGCTGGCCCCTAGCTTCTTTTTTACTTCTAACTCAGCTCCTAGAGATGACTTTTAGGTCCTTGATGTCACTCTTCCCACAAAATCAGTCATCCAGCTCCCAGGAATTGAAACTCTGATATTCAGAGCACCTGTCAAAAGGAGATGAAAGCTGATGGGGAAGGGCTTAGGAAGGGTCCCCTGGCAGCTTCAGACATGTGATTTCTGAAGGAGACCTTTCAGGGTCCTGAGGCTTTCCTGTCCCTTCCCCAGGTGACCACTTGGCCTGCACTGTTTCAGCCCTGACAGCACACAGGTGTCAAACTAGGCCAGAGAAGCAAGGCAGTAGCTGAGAGCCAGCCCTGCCTGGGGCTAGGGCAGTGTGTGATGGAAGGGCCTGTGTCCCAGCAGCCTTGAGGTGGCACCCTGCAGGCTTGGCACAGGCTGGGAAGGCTTTGTTTTTCAGTGGCACTTTACTCATGAGGCTTCTCTTTTCTGAGACACCAGCTGAGGGGGGGGGAGGGGAAGAGACAGGCACTGAAAGGGACAGGCTGTGGCCCCCTCAAGGGCTGACACCCCCGCTGGCCTCCTGCATCCGCCCTTCAGATCTCCAAGCCAGAGAAGCAGATGTCCTGCTGGAGACTGAGCACCCGAGGCCTGACCCAGCTGGCCTCCCTCCTCCTGGAGGAAGCCGTGAGCGTGGTCTGCCAGCTGCCGGGCTCCCTGGGCTCTGGGCTTGGCAGACTTTGTGTGTGTCAGGTGCCAGGTGCCAGGTGCCAGGTAGAGGTGCTGGCCCTGCAACCTGCGGCCTAGGAGAGGATGGTGGGGTGAAGACTGCTCCAGGGTCCTGCTCAGCAGGACAAAAGGCAGATACCACCTCCAGGATTCGGTCTGGGGGTCCGGAAGATCTCCCGCCAGCCAACGGTGACAAAATAGACAAGCTGGCAGGTAGGTCAGGAGGGACGCTCTTGAAGTAGACCGCCGACTCCGCGTAATTTGTCCTTCCTTTAGAGAAGGCCTCCAGTACTGTTTTCTGTTTGTTTTGTTTTTCCAGGCCAGTGAAACGTTCGCAGGGTGGCAAGAGGGAGAGAACTGCATGAGTGCAGGAGGCCGAGCCTGCTCTTCGGGACCAGCTTGTGCAGGCAGCCCTGGACGCGCGAGGGCTCTGGGAAACAAGCGGCCTTGGCCTCCCCAGCTGCTGGCCTCAGCTGGGGCTGCCACCGCCTGCTGGCCCGCTGCGCACACCGTCAGACCCCCCTCCCCCCCCCTTCTCAGTGGATGGCAGGGACAGCAGCTGCTGCGAGGTCACCATGGTGACTGTGACAGTGGGCCCTCTGCCAGCACCCCCGCGGCAGCGGCGGCAGCCCCTCCCCCAGGGGCAGAGGACTGGGGTCAGAGCCTGCCAGCCCCTGTGAGCCTCAGAGCTCCCTCAGGCAGCCCGATTCAAAGCTGGGCTCCTGGCAGAAGGAAGAGGGAGGAGAAGTGCCGGGAGGGAGGAGAAATCTGGGCTTCACGAAGTAAACCATTGTTCTTACAAATCAAATCGAACTCGTTACTCAGGAGATAAAAAGAGTTGCGGTGTGAGAAAGAACCTAACCTGGTCAAAATAGCCTAATTCTCTTTCGGAGTGTCCCAGCCCTGTAACTGCTGGTTTCCCCGGTCTAAATGTTTAGTTGAAATTTCTTTAAAGATCACTTACAGTCATTTGGCTGAGGGGAACAGTGACTAATAAATTCCCTTCTCAAAACTATTTTTAAGACCAATCAAGTCTTCTTGCAGCTAAGCAACCCTAATTATTTTAAACAGTGTCTTTTCTTGACCAAACATCTTTTTTTCCCCCTTTAGAATGGCACTGGCATATCTGTTCAGTAAATTATTATCAACTGATTTGTCTGTTCACCAGTCTACTCTCCAAGAACTGGGAAAAAGAAAGCAAAGAATTAGAGGGAAAACTAGGGGAATCATCTTACCATTTAGCAGAAAAAGGATTAACACCAAGTATTTTTTTTTAAAACTGTTACTTTTAACATTTTTTAAAAAGTTTATTTGGTATAGGGTCTTGCTATGCAGCTTGAACTTGTAGTGATTCTCCTGTTTCACCCTCCCCAGCACTGGGATTACAGGCGTGTATCACCAGGCCTGGTTTCAGTGGCTGGTTCATTGGGGACCTGGGGGCAGGGCTGGCGTTGTCTGCAGTAATGGGGATCGAACCCAGGTCCTTGCACTTGCCATGCAGGTGCTTAGACCACCAAGCTATTTCCTGGCCCCAAATATTATTTTGAGACCTGATTCCCAGGTCTTTCATTGTCTCTAGTGCTCTTTCCTGAATCCTTTTTGGTTTTGAACATCCTGTGTGGTGAATCAGGAGGCCTTTCTCAAGCTGCCACACTGTACAGGTATCATCGAAGAGCTAAGGCAGACGTACTTTGCTCTGGTTGGTCACCAGTCCGCTTGTTTTATTTAGTGATGCTAAGTTGTTATTGCATCCTTAGCTCATAGTTGGCTAGGACCCTAGATTTTTGTTTTTTATTTTTGTTTTTATTTTTCTATAACCAAGTGTTTTGGGGTTACCATGCTCACTTAAAACTTTTTCCCTGGAGCATAATAAATGCATAGAGGTGTACATGAGTGTACAACATGATAAAGTTTTATAAACAGAACATGCCAGTGTAACCAACAGTCAGATTAACCATTGTCACATTATCAACAACTCAGGAACTTCTTTTGTTTTCCTTTGCTATCTCTGTGCCACCACATCTGGGTTAGCCACTATTTAACCATGAATTAATTTTGCTTACATTTATTTATAAAAAATAACATTATTATTATTATTATTATTATTGTTATTGTTATTGTTATTCTACTATTATAATACTGGGGATTGCGCTCAGGGCGTTTACACTGAATTATATTCCCAGCCCTTTTAAAACATACTTTAAAGGGCAGTGAGATAGCTCAGTGGACTAAAAGCCTGCTTAGGCAAGCACAGGGACCACGGTTCCATCCCCTGCACCACACACTGTGCCAGCCCTGCCCTAGGCAGGTGGCTTATGGGTATAATCCAGGGTTGCAGAAACTTAAAGCAGGAGGATCATTATCAGTTCAAGCTGTGTAGTGAGACTCTGTATCAAATATATATAAAAAATTTTGAGACATAGTTTGAAATTGCAATCCTGCCTCAGACTCCCAAAATGCTGGGATTATGCTTATGCTCACCTATTATTTTGAGTCTGGTTCATTTGTGTTATCATTCATTCCTATGCTCTTTTATTTTATTTTATTTTTTGTCTTTTTGAGACAGGGTTTCACTATGCAGTTTAGGCTGGCCTTCAGCTCACTTTTGTAGCCCAGGCTGATCTCAAACTCACATCAATCCTCCTGCCTCAGCCTCCCAAGTGCTAGGATTACAGGCATGCACCACCATGCCCGGTTCCTATGCTCTTTTATTAAATTTGCCTTTCCATCTTTTAGCAGGTGTAGAAGCATCCAGAGGGCTGGACACCGAGACATTTCAACCTCACCCCTACCTATTTTGACTATGGCAAGGAACATAGTCCACCATGACATGCCAGATCTGTTACCTAGACCATTTACTGGCCATTTTGTTCTTTCTTTTCAGAATCAGCCACCTCTTTGATCAGGATAATCTCTGAACACATAATGTGCGTGCATGTATTTTATTACTGTAGCCCTTTGATGGTATCTTTATGCCATAATAATGAGGGAAATGGTGATTGGAAGTTGTAGTTCTGTTGGGGAAGTCTTATTTCAGTTCACTGTTTAGTCTGTAGTTGTGGTTTGTGCTACCATGCCACATGGGTGGCAGGTGTCACAGGTAGCGGACAGCAGTGTGCTGGTACCTTAGAGCAGTGACCTTCTCCATGCTGTGGGACCATAGAAAATGGTCTTGTTTATAATACGGCAAACTGGGATAAATATATTTGTAGTGCTATGTGAAAACTTGTAAGATAATATTTTATAAAAACCATGCAAATGTTTGTTTATGTATCTATGTGCAGATAGCTACTGTGCACAACATGTGTGATGTATGTAATATGCTTAAGTATGCACAGCACATATGTCTACTATATTTATGTGTGGGAAATATAGCAGCTCTTTTCTTTCTGAAATGCAAAAGTAATTCTTTTCATATGTGGTGATGCAAATAGAATTTCAAATCTCGAGTATTTCACATCAATTATTTTGGAACACAGAAGTTCTAAGTTTCAGAATCAACATGCATTGTTATAGCATGCTTCATGAGCTATCTTGGATGCCACCAAAGGAAACATCACCCAAAACAGTGACAGAAATGTCCAATGTGTATAACGACAGAGAGCTCCGTGCCCACTGAGAGTGCCTGCTGCTCGCAGCAGCATTCTTTGGGCTGTGGGCCATTGCTTCTCAGGCACATGGAACACAAAGTCCTCCCACAGTGTG
>PVKN010037467.1:0-11239 GCA_004027915.1 Capromys pilorides
AAAAAAAAAAAAAAAAAAAAAAAAAAAAAAAAAGAGGCTTCTAATGCAGTTACCTAAGAGCAAACCCTTTTAGCAGCTGTAATGATTAGACATCACCTGACTTTGGTTTTCTTTTGTGTTTGACTTCAGAGTTTTTAGCAATACATTGTAAGGCTCAAGAACCTGGATTCCCTGTGCTTTCCTGGAGCTACCTCTATGTAACCTGCACAACAATCCAATGTGAGACAACCAAGCAGATGACGTGACACCTCAAGGCCTTCAAGACTGAGGGCTAAACTAAGCAGGGACGGGGTGAGCATGAGGTGAGTACCTGCACTGTTAAATAGAACTTTAAAAAGTTAGATTGTTTTCTTCTGGAGAGAAACAACTTCTCCAAACTTCCCCCTACTGAGCACAAAGCCAATACTCTCTCCCCTTCTCGCCCCAAAGCAGTGACAAAATATACAGATGTCACATCAGAGCCCAGTTTCCTTTCCATAGGAAAGGGGTCAGCCAGCTGAGGAGGGCTGGACGTGATGACCCACGGGTGGAGATCTGCACTGTGCCTCAGTGCTCCCCTCCTCTCTAATCCTTATTATAAAGAAACCTTGTCCATCTGTAGGAGAGATGGTGATTTTGATATAGGGGAATGAAACTCCCAACCTGAAATGTATCTTGGACAAGTTCGTGTTTTCTGAAACTGAAGAATGAATTTTAGGAACAAATAGGTTAAGAGCAGAATATCTATTGGGGGAAAAAAAGCTTCAGTCCAAGAGAGGGACAGACAAGGGACCTGAGCAGGTTGCTCCAGGAAGCTATCTCTTCCAGAGATTTTTATAGAGTAAAACCATGCAGTGATGCAGGTCTAAGGTGGAGAACATGGGAACTCGCTTAGGTGGGTATGAGGTGGGATGAAACAATGGTCAACCAATAAGATTACAAGCACCATTGGTCAGGTAAAATTGATTAAATCAGTACCAAATGAGGAAGCCAGTCTCATAGCAAGCGGGCATGAACATGGGACAGGGTCTCTTCCTGTTGGGGGTTGGGTTAGTGACTCTTTGGGGCTCTTTCAAGGTGATTGATACCTATTTAGAATATCAATCCCTGATGCTCACACTCAGGGAAGTATGGGCTGCATTTCTTCACTTATGTCTTGAGATGTGGCACAAAGTGGGAGTGTCTGTCTCTTCTAAAGTTGCAAAGTCACCTTGTCTTCCATATTGTCTCCTTGAGGGCCTAGCCCTGTCTGCCTACAATATTTCTATCTAATTTAGCTGCCTACAACAATTTGAAGGAAATAGCTCCTTTTATCCCCTCAGAGCTAGTATTGAAAAAAAAATTCTTCTGCTTTTTTACCAAAACATATGGCCACTTTTGATTGACAGGGAGCCAATAGATCTAAGCATCTAGGGATTTATAGCCCTGATTCTTTTCTAATTATCTTGTCAAATATAGTAAAATGTCTTCACTTATCAAATAGTTTTATCTCAAAAAATCTAGCTGTATACATAAAACATAGTAAAGATTTATCTAGTCAAGTAACATTTATTTCACCTGTGGAAGAATTAAAGGTGGAGCGATGAGTGCATACACTTCTGTAATTACTGACAGCTGTGGTGGGAATATATCTCTCTTGGCACCTACAGAGTCTGTCAGAAACTAGTGTGTCTTCCATTTTCTGCTTTCTGATGCTTTGACATTAGGGTCTTTGCTGGCCCCAGGGGCATTTTTCCTTGCAGAGAGAGGTTCCTTGAGATAGTGAGGTACTCAACCAGCAATCTGCTTTTCAAATGCAAACACAGCCATGGAGAGCCGCGTTCCTTGCAACTTTCCTTATTAGGCTATCTATCACTGGCCCAATGTCTCCCTGGTCTAATTGCCTCTGGGCTACTTGCCACCCAAACAGGGGCAACTCCCACACCCACAGAAATTATGCAAACTGCCTAATACTAACTCTGCTGACCCTGGTCACTCATTCCTTCCTGTGAAGACCAGAGTAGGGAACTCTCCTCCACATTTCTGCTTCTCTTTTTGTCTCCTGACTGCCCCTGGCACTTCTTGTGTGCTGCCTCCTTGATCTCCAGTGTAGGATGCTCCTTTTCCTTGATCTATGTGAACTGGAGTATATAACAAACTGCATTTTAAGCAGTCTTCTCCTGATCTTTTAGTCTTGCTAAAAGACTATATTAAAATAATAACGAAAGCTTTGACATATTGAAGCATATAGGTCTGCCTTACTATGACGGATCTTGTGGCTACATATGTCCCAAGGTTTTCATTATTTTCATCATCTTTTAACAATAGTAAGTGTTTTTGAGAATCTTCACATTGAATTCCAAGTGGTTATATTTATTTGTTTTCCCCCCAACAATGAAGAAGTGTTGGATTATCCTCATATCCTCACCAGCACTTCTTCTTTCGTTCTTTATGACATCCACTCATATGATAATAAGATGAAATTTCAGATTTTTGATTTGCTTTTTCCAAATGGTGAAAGATGCTCAACACTTTTTTCATGTATTTATTGTCCATTTTTAGATCTTAGCGTGAAATACATGTCCATTATGTGCATGATTCAAGATCCCCTTTCCTTTAATGCATCCTCCCAGCCTTCTACTGTCACACACAGTTGTTAAGTCTGTTTAACCAAAGAGACTTGCTTGACAGTTGGACTGAACCTTAAAGCTAAGTCTTTTCGACTCTGTTCTGGAGGGCCTGGTTATGTGTGACAAGGGTCTCCTAATGTGCTAGGAAAGACCAATGGACCAAATCCAAGTCATTCATAAATTGCCTTCCCAGGACCACATGAATAATCCCACCTCAGACAGGTAACTAGGAAGACGACACTGAGAAACAAAGCATTTGGAAGTTTTCAGATTGACAAAGTTTTGTATCTAAATTCAGAGACTTTTGTCCCTTTAAGCCAATTTTTTAGTGAAATTTTTTCCTTGGATCTTGTATAGAACTAGAGGAAGTTTCCATTTTTATATTTGAAAAACGAATAAATATTGACAATTTCCTTATTGAACCTAATAGTGGAGTAAGTAGGATTTTTTCTTCTGGCATGCACTCCTTTCTATCAAAGTAAGAACTCTAAGAGTAGAACTTAGTAATCAAATATAAATTCTTGCTTACTCATATTTTGGACTTCCCCTAAAATTATAGATGGAGATTTCATACAGGGTAACTCTCACTAGCAAATTTTTAAAGGCGTATTTCATCTTCCCTCTATTTATATGATAGGAAAAAACAGGCAGCTATGTACATTGTGCTCAAAAGCTTAGTTGTAAGACAGAAGCTTAGACTCTTCAGAGCAGGGCCAGTTTTCTGCTTTAGTTATTAAGTCATTTCATCTCTAATCTCACAGTTACCAAGCATGCCAGTCACTGCTGTTGATAATCTGATAGTGTTACAACTACATCTTCCTCTAACAACTACATGTGGTGAATTCTGTAGAGGTGATAAGAAAATACTGACTTCTAAGTGATTGCACAAATTTCCTCAATTGTTTCTCTAAGCTATTGTATCTTAACATGGCAGCATTTGCAAAATGGATAGAGCAGCTGGCAAATAGAGATTATATTAGTAAAGATCTAGGCCTCCTCGGAGAAAGGGAATTGATTGTAGTAAAAAAGAATTTCTGCAGTGTTTACCTTAAAACTAATATTAGTAGAACAAATCTCCTTGGAAATTTTCCTTTCACAACGTCTCTTTTGTTTATAGATTTTAGCCTTTGGTGTTAAAAAAAAAAAGGAAAAGAAAGGAGAGAGAGAGAGAGAGAGGAGAGAGAGAGAGAGAGAGAGAGAGAGAGACCCTTGCATTCCTGTGAAGTGACTCTTGCTCCTTTCTTCTGACATTAGAATAGCTGGAGAACATTAATACATCCACCCTGGAAACTGATACATAAAGTCTATAATCTTATATCTTACACACTCTGGACAATAGAGTATGTAGATCCAGGGGACCCTCTTAGGTCAGTTCTTCAGAAAACATGAGCTCACTTAACATATCCTTGTGCAGCTTCCCAGTATTTTGCTTTGAAAGAATACATAGTTCTATAGTTTGTTCTATTCTAGAGTAAAACATTTTCTAATTGCCTTTGAGCCAAAAATCTCCAAAATCAGATGTAGAAATAGAAGAGTCTTGACTATACCAAAGACAAAAAGCCTCATGATCACACATGATAATCTGGGCAATTGTCACTGAAGAGACTCAGTCTGAGATAAAAGCAGGCACTGAGAATGAGGATGTTTCATAATGTAGTCACTAGTTAAGGTGACTTATTCAAATGCAACTGCCCATGGGGTTATTTCTACTAACCAAAGTACCAGTGCATGGAGGGCTTCCAGCTTATTATAAATAGAGCATTTGCTAACAAACGATAGGCTGAACATGTTTTTAAAGCATGGCAAATTTAAGGCAAACACTAAACTGAGATGGACATTTATAAAGATCTGTGATATTAAAAACTGGGAGGATTGGAATGCAGTAAACATAAGTCTAGAAAGTGAGGAAGAAGAAATATTGGTGTTTGGGGTACATGAAAGGGAAATAACCTTAAAAAAGACATCAGAGAAACAGCTGGACTTTGGCAACAAAGAAATAACCTGCAAGGTCCAGGGGATGTGGCCCTGTTTTCCAGAGGCTATTAGATATCACTGAGTTCATTTCTAGAATTCTCTTGATTTCTCTATCATTTTTATTCTGTAAGTCCAACCATATGATCATACAGTATTTAGAAACTTGATATACACAAGTAAGAGACTTTTTTTCAACAATGTGGTGGCCACAAGCTCTGACGTGTAGAAGTGGATTAGCATCTGTTATAACTACATAGAATTTGTAATCTAGAAAAGATACATTTGAATTCAAGTTGCATGCTGTTTAAGAAACTTGTGCCAGATCTTTTCATTATTTCATCATTTCTTTTAAAAATTAAATCATGCTTACTGACTTTTAGTACAAATTAAGATTTTTAGTGAGTTTTTACCTATTATAACATTGCTAAAATGTTCACAGTGACATTATACTGACATGAGTTATAACAATTGTGTTGAGGTGTTAGATATAAACCAACTGTGCTGAAATCCTTGTGACCCATCTGGTGCCTCAAAAAGTCTCTGGAAACTCTTCCAAAGGTTTGATAGTCACATGTTCCAGAAGAGGAGGGAAAATTGCAGGGACAGTTCTAGACAACTAGAGCAAGGAAATAGAAACCAAACAAGAATAAGAAAATTCCTCTTCAGGATTCTTCTAACACAAAAACAAGAATTACTCTACCAGCTGCAGTCAATTCTAGGTAGTTTATGGACTATCAGACCTGAAAAGGTTGCAATAAACCATATTAGATAGAATTGAGCTCATGCTATGGAGCTCAGTGGTCCAGTCTCCACACTCGGAGGCAATCTTGCCAGGTGGAAGCACTTGGGGTGTGTTTGGCATCTTCAGGTCTGGGCAATGCCACAGCTGGGTTAGTGAATCTCTTTACTATGTTGCTGAGACAGTGGGATGAGTCATCAGCATGATTATGAAGAACATTTTATGGAACATTTTAATGATTAATTCATCTTTAGGAAACACAAAAGCTGGCTAGCTTTAGGCTTCCATGTATTATCTTGGGTGAGTTAAAAACAGGTGATTTTGAAATGGAAGTTGTGACATGACTATAAAGCTGTTTCCAACTCAAGTGTCAATTTATCTTTTGTTCTAAACTAACATAAGTGACATATGGTAATTTAACTAATATTAATTTGCAGTAAAGAAGTGTAGTATAGAGCAGGTGAGTAGGTGGCAAGGTAAAGGAATAAGAAAAGTGCTGGCTCGACAGTGAGCCTTACACTGTAATTATTAGAACAGATATGGAACACTCCTCTTACACCCCAACCCCAGAGATGAACTGCCTGAGTCTCCTGCATTTTGTAGGCCAGTGAAGCCAATTTACTCCTAGCCAATGCTTTTGTAAGATGGATCACTAGAGCTGGAAGCCAGTGGCCATGCAATGGTAAATTTGCCTTGCTCCCATACCAATTCATATTGAGATATTGTCTAAAATTATCTGGGACATGTGAGATAGCTCAGCGGATTAAGCACCTGTTTAGGCAAGCATAGGGACCGGGGCTTGATCCACATTAGTCCCATCTCCACACACACTGAACCAGCCACCTTGGAAACCTGGCATGGTGGTGCCCACCTGTAATCCCAGTGCCACTGAGGCTGAAAACAGGAGGATCACTGAGTCTGAGCTTCACAGTGAGGCCCTGTACCAAATACATAAAAGTAAAATAAAATAAATAAAAAATAAAATTATCTACAGTATTTATTGGCCAAAAACTAATCCCTGTATTTTAAGGCAGCATAGTTTAGCAAGATTCACCCATGCTTTATTTTAAATAATTTCATGGCTTTGATCCAAAACTTTTCTAAATTTCATCACATTGAAGTGATTTAAAAGAATTCAACTAGGGTACAGTTAGAAAGGGCTTGTTCTGTCTTTAATTTGATTGGCTCAGTGACAATACAATTTATCCAATAATTATTCAACTATATCTTCTGACTTAACCATGTTTCAGTGAATGCTTTGCAATTTCTTACCTGAGAAAGAAATTCTTACCTGGGGTATCCTACCCCTAAGAATTTTGTTTCCCCTTTTCCATGCGATTCTGGGCATTTCAGCTTTTCTTTCCACTATATTGAGCTTTGCTCTTATTTAAGTGATACTTTTACCTAAGCAAGGTGCATCCCTGCATTTAATGCTTTCTTATGCCCCTCTTATCTCTTTTCCTGGTTTCCCTTCATTACAATAAATATTCTTTTATACTCTGGCCTTGCTTTATGGACATCAGGCCTTCGGACTGTCACCACTTGTGATCTCTTAGCCAGCTCACTTCAGATGTGCTGCTTTCTAGTCTTGCCCACTACCAACTTTTGGAGGTTATTCTTCATATGATTAGCTGTCTTCCTTCTCACAAACTGAATTCATTTTGTTCATTCTAGTTGCTATTTCTGAATGTTCTGAGATGAATGTCATCTTTCTGCATTAGGGTAACAACTTCCAATTAGTGATCATCAGCTAATGTAGCTTTTGTGAAGCATCTTTTCAGTGTCAGAGTAGTAATAACATCCACGTCTGTTCTTCACTTCTCTTCACACCTGTGCAGCGCTGCTTGCTCTTCTCTCAGGGTCAAGTCCCAGACAGCTGTATGTACGATTAGTGATGCTTATCTGCCATCCAATTGTGTCTTCAGAGCAGAGAATGAGGAGCCAGGCGCTCCCTTCAGGGGCTGGCATAATGGCTGGTCCAAAGCAAGCTTAGCAAATACGCTGCGAAGTCCATTACTATGAATATCTGTAGTCAATGTGCAGATGCCTTCTTAGATTTAGAAATACTGCCATTCCTCCTAGCATAGTTTGTTTTTTCTTCTTAATGTCTTTCAGCTGATGTTTGGTACATGTACTTATGCAAATCCATTCGAATTACCCTTGTTTTTATGCTTTGAGATGTTGCATTATGTCTTTTATAATCCAAGCACGAACTAAGAGTCACATTTGTTCTAATCATGAAATTCAACAGGGAACTTTTTTTAAAAGTTAATTGAACATTTCTGTCCTGATGTTTAAGATTCTGATTGCTTTTGTTTTGAGATATTCAAGTGTTTTCCCATGGCATTTTGTAATTATTACACTAAATAGTGCAAGCAGATGTACAGGAACAGTATTTCAGCTTTCTGTCTTATTTTGCCAAGGAGCTCAAAGTAACAGTATTAGTGTTGAGTCCTCTCTTTGCGATTTTCTCGTAGTATTGTGTAATGACATAGTCTCCTGACTTTGAAAGTAAAACAGTTGCATTAAAAAAAAGAAAAGTAAAAAACATAAATAAGGAAATAAAAATTAATTGTTGTCTGTAACCAAGGGATTGTCATCCTTAAGGCTTTAGGACAGTTTGCTGAACCCTTTAGGGAATAATTTCCACATTATAATTACAGTATAATGTGTGGGTTAGTGCTACCATGTTTTGGGGAGCCAGAGTCTCCTCCTAGAAGTGATTTCTAGGTTTTTTCTGTCCTGAACAAAGAATTGACCAGAAAAAGCATAAGCAGTGGTAAATTTTCACATTTATCTAACATAAGAAAAAGAACAAGCTCTGCCCCGTGAGTCAGGTGTGAGTAAAGGTGGTGGCACCCAGGTCATCCCATCCGATGGAGTTCTCAGGAGAAGCTACCTGCAGCGCTCTGGGGACCGCCGCGCCTGTGGGAGGATTGTGTCATGTCTATTTTCCCAGCTAGTTTTAGCCACACCCTGCATCCCTGCCTCATTAACATACTGCTTTTTGTCTTTGAGGTTATTATTTTTGCTGCTGGCGGGCAGCTAAGAGTTTGAGAAATCCTGTATTATCTTATTCCAATAAAGAAGAGGAGTTATTGGAAGCTCAATTCCTTAATCTCTCATGACTATCTCTTCCTGATTCAGTTTTTATTCTAAAGTCCACTGACTCAAACTTAAGTCTTGGTGGTTTACTAAAGCTTCTCACTTTACAGAAACTTGAACTGTAGCTTTTATTGTTTTAGGACAAAATTGCACCAAAACCTCTGCTCAACTTCTCATAGAACCATTTTTCAAGAACCTGCAGTAGCCCGTGGCTGGATACTACATTGCCTTCCACAGCCAACACTTGCTTCCCATTCTTTTATTTTTTTCTCCATTTAGATAACTGCTCTTCCCTTTGCCTCTTTGGATGGAGCTGCACTGCTGGGTCCCAGTTGTGTCTGACTTGGGCTTTGCCATCCCTCCGCTGTTGTTGCTCCTTACCATCCCCTGTTCCGTGAAAATTTGCATCATTCAGCACACTTTGACTAAACCTGTACCTTTTGTTTCTTCCCATACCTTGATAGAAGCAAATCACAAACACCCTGTTCACGTCCGAGGATTCTCTCTTCTCTTGGATCTTGGTCTCATACTAAGTATGTTATTGCATGCTGACATGTATGTACAAAATACCCTTGTGAAACAGAAATTTGTGTAAATTCAGAGGTAGATGTTAAGGGCTGACAAAAGTAGAAGTGTGTGTGCTGTGGCACATGTTAAGAAAGGGGAAGTTTTTGTATAGGCTTCAATTTGACTTTTCTGAAAGGTCACTAGTTGGTTAAAAGTGGTTTGGTAAACTCCCCAAAATTCACTTGACTACTAAAAGAAGTATGCTTTCTACACTCCGAAGGGATTGTACTTGTTACAACAATCAGCAGAGGCCCATCCTGAGCATTCTACATGGAACTGCTTTAAGTTTGCTGCTACCTGGAACCCCTGCAGCACCTGAGTCCTGCCTGCAGCCGGAGCTGCTGAACCAAGTTCTTGACAGTAGAAGAGCCATAGCACCATGGAGGGGCAGCAACAGAGCAGGGACAATGGTGGCTTATGGTTAGGCCAGACAGCAAGACTACCAATCTCCTAACGTTTGTTTAACTGCCTCAATAAATCTCTAATGTCTCAATTTGCTTTGTTTTAAAATAATATGTTATTCATCTTTCCAATTATATTCAATGACAAGATTTTTGTGAATTACCTGGACTGAGAATGGAATCCCACCCTGCCTTATTTTTAAGGAAACCACCTAAAAATCTCATAAAGTTTTGTTGTTGTTTTTTTTAGTTAGATGCATGTGCTTGGTCACACAGCTCTACCTAACCTAGCAGAAGCCAGGGAATGCTGTCTTTCATCCAGATGGCTGCATGCCTGGATCAAATGGCATTTCTGATGCTACAGGAAAATCTAAGACTGGATATTGTGCAAAAACTCACAGCACATGATGTAGAAACAGATAATGTCAACAGTCAGAAACTAAAACTCAGTTATATAAATAAATTATTTAGAATTGCAGAGAAAAAGAGTACAGACATGGTCTCAGTATTCAGAGATTCACGGCCACAAGCTGCCTCCTGTCTTGATGTCAGGGTGGTTGCTGTTATAAGACTTCCTGTTCTAACATCTAAAGTATCCACTGCATTTATCTATGTCTACATGTTGTTTTGATACAATTAATATAAAAAGAATGGAAAATTTAAGCTTCTTTCTTTCATAATCTTGAGTTATCTTTGCTCTTAGGCTCCTTTTGATCTTCGTTTCCTCCTCCAAGAATTCTTCATTTCTTTAATGTTTTACCATGAAGCAGAATTAGACAAAATGCTCTCCAACATTGCCTCCATTCCTATTATTGTATTATAATATCATCCTATTACTCTGATTCAATTTACAAAACAATGTTTTCAAATGTAGCTGGCACCACATTTAGATATGACACACACCTGTTTGCATCTTATGTTGCTTTACAGAACTACCCTGAAGTTCTTCTTGGGAGGGGGGACTTTCAGCATTTAAATTTATGTAACAGTGGAAATGTTGAATCACAAATTTCCATGTATTTAATTTACTCTACATTTCAGTGATATTTTTATAGCTTTCAAATTCATTTTAAGAATCGCTTTTATTTCACATAACACTGCATTGTGCTTTAGCATCTAGTGTTAATGATGATAGCCTATTTCCTACCATCTTTCCATGTTACCTGGTTGCTCATTTTGTTGTCCTGTACCATAGAATATGGGTAAGAAACTTTCAAAGTCTGGGAGGGGGAGACTATGGGAATTGATCACTCGGAGATGAGAAGGCACACTGGAGGTTTGGCAAGGGTTCTTCCGCTTCCACTTCCTCTTCCTCTTCCTCTTCCTCTCCCTCTCCCTCTCCCTCTCCCTCTCCCTCTCCCTCTCCCTCTCCTTCTCCTTCTTCTTCTTCATACCAGGGATTGAACTCAGGACTTTGTGCTTGCCAGGCAAGCACTTATTCTACCGAACTAGCTCTGCAGTCCTTTTTTTTTTTTCTTTTTGTGCAGCATCTTATTGTACAGCTCGAATTCATAGTGATGTTTCTGTTTTCAGCTTCCCTAGTGCTGAGATTTGCAAAGTTTCTTAATCTCTTAATTTCTTTTCTTTGCCTTTCTTTTCCTTTGTCTTTCCTTCCTTCTATTCCTTCCTTCCTTCCTTCCTTCTTTTCTTCCTTCCTTCCTTTTTTCCTTTCACTCAGCACTCAGGATGGACTCACGGCTGCAGTGTTGGGGATTGGGTTCTCCAGAATGCTAGAGAAGACACTGTTGCAGGCTCCTTCCCTGCTTTTGGTCACTTTTGGTACTTCTTATGTATATATGGCTATCTTTCTCCATATTTTTTTACACTGTTTTGCCGTATAAATGTCTGTTTCTATGTCTTTTATA
>PVKN010037468.1:0-11239 GCA_004027915.1 Capromys pilorides
TGGGGACCATATCTGGCTGCTGGTTCTTTCTTCTCTGGAACTGGTTCCTTCTTGTTCTGATTCCTGGTGGCCATGTGATACTTTCCCCAGCAGTCATGCTGCTTTGCCTGACCTCAGGCCATGGAAATGAAGCTAACTAACCAAGGGGATCAGAACCTCTTCAACACTGAGCCAGAATAAATCTTTATCCCTTTAAGTGGATTTTGTTTTAAAAGCTATTTTGTCACCTCACTGGGGAAAGCTAACACAAATAGGAATATGAAACAGTCTAAATGTAGAGTCTTAAGAGATTCTGATTTCAAGCCCTAAGTTATACTGTTCCAAGCCCTTGAACACAATGTGGTCAGCCCTTCATAGCCATGAGCTTCATATCCTCATATTCAACTAATCATTGATCCATAATATTTTAAAACATTTGTTCTTGTCATTGTTCTCTAAACAATATAACAGTGATTTATATAGCATTTACACTATGTTAAGCAGTATAAATAATCTAGAGATAATTTAAAATATATAATAGGACTGCATAGATTAAATGTAAATACTATGTCATTTTTTAAAAAGAAACTTGAGTATTTGCAGATTTTGATAACTGTGGGAAGTCCTGGAACCAATCCTCTATGAATATGAAGAATGACTATACTTTGGTTCTTATAATGACCTCAGTAACTATTTTAATTATGAAAATATAGTAGACATTCAGGAGTTAATTTGAAGTTGTACAAATATTTGAAAATGAGTCTGACTCACATCAAATCAAGTATTTGATTCCAAGTTTCCTGCTCTTTTGTTTAACTGAGAGTATACATACTCTATAGACTATCATTCTGTCTTCTGATTTTGCATTCGATTATGTAATCACTGAACACAAGGAAGCAATGTTGAGGGAAATTTAAAAATGTGACTCCAGTGCCCCTCCCCGCAAGTTTTTGAAGAAGTAAATTATTGCGTGTGTGAATATAACTGAATTGTCTACACTTTTTGCTGGCAGGATTCACAGAAAACATTGGACTTCCCCAGAACCTGCTTGAAAAACACAACCCTTGGCCAGCTTATGCGACATATACCTCCCCAATGGTGCAAAAACTTATTGAGAAAAGCAAAACGAAGGAACTGCAAAGCACAGGTGCATTTGAGCACATCCAACCGGCACTGAGGCCAAACAAGTCTTCCAGCAGTACTCAGCTGCAGAGAAGGTCATCTAGGTCCTCTGGTGAAGAGCTGAAGAATGTACTGTCAGATGCTATGCTGTCCATGTGGGGCCCTAATTCTATATCAGTCTTGAGTCCCATAACTTCCCTAGAACCCATGCACATACAAATAGCTTCCAGAGAAGGTCCCACTGCAGACTATAACAAGATCATTTACTCCCGAAAACCCATGATGAGCATGCTTCCTACAGCCCAGCTTACCACAACCCAACAAGGATACACATGCAAATGTCTAACTACGAATCCCCGCAGCCATCCCTGAAGAATGTACTGCAGTTAACCTCCACTTGCCACAAATTGCACTATGTCCTTTAAATCTAAAATTGCTCCTTTTATGTAGAGGCAGGTGGAGAGAAACCACATCAGAGTGTGGGCCACGGGTGAGTGAGTTCCTGCCATCCAGCACTGTGATCTGCTGGGATCAGCAGATGCTAAAGCCCCATCTGTGGCAGTATTAGTCCAGGTCCAGGCAGGAGGCAGAAATCATACCAACTATTTTACTAGAGATAATTCAATAGCAAGAAGTATTAACCAGGTGTTAAGACAGGCAGAAAGAGAATTCAAAGGAATAAATGGGGACAGCTCCTGCAAGAAGCGGTTTTCATTCTTATGGTGGAGGCAGTGAAGGGAGGTTTGCTGCTTTGAGAAGGGGCTTGTGAGCTGAGGCACAGACTTTCTGAGGCACGGGAGGGAGTGGGAATGCTGCTCAGCTGTGCGGTGAGTGACTCTGAAGGACAGTATCCTAACTAAGAAGCGGAGCTCTTGTGGTTGGTGTTTCTGAGAGGGCATACGTGATGCTGGCTCTGCGAGTATTGAAAACACTTAAGAACTGGACTCCAATGCTTCCTTAAGGAGTGGTCACTGCCTTGGTGAGTAAAAAGGGTTATTAGGCAAGGCTGACAGGGACTGGAAGCTGACACAAGGCAAATGAGATGCAGTTGAGAAGCAAATAACCTGAACAAGAAGCCCTTTCTCTTCCCTGTAGCTATGAAGGCTTCTACTAGCACCCCCTAGGGACAGAGTGTATCAGGGCAAAAAGCTTGAAGGTGGTTTGCAGAACCTTAATCCTAGCATTAACAAACAGTATCAAAAGATGGGTTTGGAAGCCAAGAGAGAAATAGCTTAGGAATCAGCATAGCTTGGTTCTGGTTCTGTACATGGCCACTGAACCTAGTATTGAGGTGTTTTTCCCTTGGAGGTCTTACAAAATGGAGGTGGGCATGTCAGAGGGGCCCCTGCTGAGAAATGGAGGTGAGCCAACCCTTCCCTCCCTCATCCTCATTCTTCTTTCAGGTTTGCCTTGTGGAGCAGAGTTGGTTGGGAGCAAGAGGTTCCTAAGCTTCTGACTTGACCCCAGCTGTTACTTGTCAGATGACTGCTATAATTGGCCCACCCATGCTCTGAATTGGCCCCAAAGCAAGCAACTATGAACTGTTCTCTATTTCCCAGTAGACAAGCTGTCTTCAGACACATGAGGATCCTGTCAGAATGGAAACCCAGCTGGCCTGACGCATGGTGTTTAACTGCGGAGCATGGCCGGCCTTCCCTGAATCTCTGTATTTGTACTGCAAGGCAGTTAATAGCCATTCAGCTTCCTCCACCGAGGTGCACAGGATCTGGTGTACTAATAGGCGTAGGTGCTACTTGGAGAAGTTGCATTTCCCCTACAATACGTGCTTTTTATCCAAGAGTCTTACGTAAATGTTTAGAGTCAGTTATGGGCACAACTTTGTAGAACTTATCTCTGATTCTTGTGTATTTGTGTTGGGACAGCTGCACAAATTAGGAGTTCTGGATTTATTTCTGGGTTCCTAACCCTTGGCCAGCATAAATTCTTACCAAAAAAATTAGGTGTTTTGGTAAGAGTCAGTCTGTGAATGTCCTGAACGTATTTTGTGCTATGAAATATTTGTAGGCCTGAAAGTAGGTGACAAATTCCTCCAAGATTTAAAAAATCTCCTTTATCTCTTTACAGTTATTTGTATCCAATATATATTTGGGGAAGTGCAGATTATAAAATTTTAGTAATGAACAGAGTAATAGAGTAATAGAATAATTAATAGAGTTTTAGGATTATTTGGGGTTATAAAGGGCAGAGCACTGTGGTACTTTACTGAAGTTTGCTTTGTCTTTTTTTCTTTAAAATTTCTAGACATTTAATAGATTTTACAAAAGTATGCACTGTAAATTAAAATGATTACTTAATATATAGCATTATTTAGTTTGATCTAATTCTTAGCCTATTATAGCAACACAGGAATAAACTAAGGGCATCATCTATATACTATGTTTTGATGGAAACTGTCTGCATTTTGTGGCTCCGGTCTAGACAGATTGCCTCTTGAGGAAAATTTAAGAGAGAAAAAGTATAATTCCTTTTGAAATGGGAAACTCAGCTGGGGTTCATGGTTCTGCCCAGTGAATGGTCTTGCCAACTATAACCATAGGAGGAGACTGCTGGAAGGAATTTTTCTGGGAGATAAACAACTGAATATTACCAGTTGGTTCCACTAATGAAAGCTTGGTCATTGAGGGAGGAGAATGATCCTGAGTGACCCGTGTTATCTGATGCTGAGATTTGTCTCCTGAGCCAAACATTTCTGAGTACTATAGGGAGGGGACAGTGAATCAGTCTATCACAAGCCTCTTTCAGTAAAATCCTGGAAGATCCAGAAGTACTAAATCAAAGTGAGGGAGAGTGTGTTGGCTTCACAACCCACCCTCTCATATGTCCCACTGCCCTAGATATGGAGAAGAAATAGCCAGGTCTAGTAGAGCTCAGTGGGTATTTGGCAGGTAAACTTTGTTCGTGAGAGTCAGAGAGGCATCTCTGGGGCTCCCTGAAATAGACATGGAGCCCTTCCCAGGGCCTCTGTCCTGACACCAGCAGGCAGGGCATGGATGCAGTGGAATGCAGATTATTTTAATGTAACCTCATCTGCCTATCCAAGCTAGAGAGGCCTAGAGTATCTCAGGTTACTCTGAACATATTTAACTTCCATCTTGAAAAGAGAATTGGTTTTCTCTGATATTCCACAGTCCACACTCTTTTCTTATTTATGTCTTTCGCATATGGCAGTTTCTTCTTGGCGAGAGAGCTATTCCAATTAGTCTTCCTGCTATCATTGGTTTATGAAATACCAGAATATGTATTTTGTTAGCCTGTCTGTGTTGCTCTGTAACTAAGGCTCTGTTCTAACACATATCAAGCAGCTGTTTTGAGCAGATTCTTTGGCTCCCTGCACACAATATAGTATTTACCCAGTTGCAAATTCCATGGTTGATGTTTGAGCAGTTGATGTTTAACTTCAGCAACTTGACTGAGCCTGCTGGCCATTCTCACTTTGGCAGGGATTGTTAGGACTGTTAGGGGACGGCTAGGTTCACATTTTGCAAACTCCCTTGTGTGGCCTGAGAGAACATCTTGATGAGATTAAGCTGCTCAATAGATAACAGGCTACTGGAGTCTTTATGGAGGAAATAGCATAAACAAAGGTACTGGTGCAGGTGTGGAAAAACCAGAAGTTTGAGGGTGGCCTGGGAGCCCTGAAACTGGAAATGGGAGGCTGGGGTAGGACTTATGCAGAAGTTACAGACTGTAGTAGCAGTAAGTTCAGAGTCTTATTGGGATGAGATCAAATTCTGCCCTTCATTTGGTTAGCCCAAAATCCTTATGGAGGAGGAATAAATGCCACACAAATTCACAAGCATAGGGCAAATAGAATGACTATCTGAGGCCAGGGTTTTGATCCTTGGGCCTTGATGCTGGTCCTTTGGGGTAGTTGAGAAGTAACATGAAGCAGGGCACACTGTACAATACAGAGCCCAGCTCTCTGAGCTGGGATTCCACCTAGAGCTTGATAATCCATTCATGGATACAGAGCTAGCAGTAAGAGCTGCAGTACTTCAATCCTGCTCATGTATTAACAGTGGCTGTAAAAAGATTGTAAAAGTGCTTTGTAAGCTATGTCAGTGAAAACATGCCCATCTGTACCACATGCTCTTTGTAGGCTTGAGTCATTCCATCACTGGAGTCACAACATTTCCAGACCAAAGGGCTAGAGCCTGGACGTTCCCAATGCCAGGTAAGGAAAGACGGTCTGAGAAATCCGGAGAGGAGCTAGAAAAGAAGTAAACAGATTTACTGTGATCTGACACTGCCAGAACCTGGACTGAAGTACAGGGCTAGGTTTCTGTTGGTCAAGTAATTGGGAAAACTTTCCTCTTTCTCTTTCTCTCCTCCTCCTCTACATCTCTTACCAGTGATCCAAGTCCTCAACTAGCCACTTAGGTGCTTGGAAATCATGGAAGGATGTCCTAAGCCTGCAGGGTATGGCTAGTCTGGGCATAAGCATGTATGTGGGGTTTCTTGGGACATGTTGTTCAGAGCCAGCAGGGAATGCAAGAATACCACCCCATGACTGCCATACCTGATTTCTCCAAGGGGCAAGGCAAAATATAAAGATGAGGAGCTGTCTCCTTGTTGATACAGTGTTGGGTAACAGCATGAAAAAGACTTGGAACTTCATATTCAGATCTTATCTCTTCTCTCATTGTTCCATACTCATGGAACAATAAAAATTCCTACCTTTCCCCATGCTTTCTAGGAAGGGAGGGGCAGCAAGGGTTGAAGTACCCATTTATCTCCTCTAGATTGAATTTTCAGCTACCTAGAACATTCCATTAATTCTGGTAGACAAAATGTAAAAAGACAGGGTATTTCAGGCAAGTTAAAAACCTGACTTCTGGAATCATTTTGCACGTAAGCCCTGCAAGAGGATGTTTGTGGAGAACAGTTAGGACAAGAACAAGTTACAGCTGAAGGGAAGTTGGCCTGAGTGCACCCAGCTCTCCTCCCACACTTTTGGAACTTGTCCATATTCATTTTACTGCCAAGAGACTTAGGGTCAGGCTTACCTAGCTGACTAGATTATTCCAGAATTAGGAGAGCCCCTTTAAGATTGGAACGCAGGCCCCTTGACTCCAACTGCAGGCTGCTTCTCTTATATTCAGACCTCTTCGTCTTCTAGACTTTCTCTGACAATCCTGCTGGTGTGTAAGCAGTGCACATGTTCTGTGTGTGGCTGCTGCCACTAGGGTCAACAGCAAGTTAGCTTTAGCAGAGACTCCTCTTCATGTAGCCACTTTGCTCTGTGCCCCTGGACCTGCAGATGTGGGATAGTGAGGCTAAATGTGCTGTGATTCTAAACAGCAAGGCTAGCCACATTCACTGGCACTTCCCCAAAGCTCTGTCTATGCCTGGCACAGGCTTGGTGCTCAAGTATTTATTGAGCAAATGATTTATGAGAGCTAGTCTTAATGCCCCAAACAACATGCAGTGGAAAGAAGTGGTTCTTTTCCTAATGTTCTGAGACTGGAAAAGCACTTGGCCTTTGCATAAATTTTGGAACACTGAATAGATAGCTTTGCTCTGAATATTGCTTCTAGGCCTGACAATATGATTCAAATGCAATATTCATTCACTAGGCCGTTTGTATGAGCCTTTCCTTGTAGGACATCAGAAGGATAGAAGGAACTAGAGGAATAACATAAAAGTGTTTAGTTTTTCGGTTCTCTTAAATGACCAATCTGCACACACCTGATGGACTTCCATGTTATTGTTTCTCTAGCCTTTATCAGAAGGGACAAAATTTCACAGCTCCAACATGTTTTTTTTGTTCTGGTGTTTTCAGCATGTTGTCAGGCATCCAGAAAATTTGCACTGAGTGCTTGCTTGTGCTGTACAGCCACTCCTGGGGCCCAGTTATGGGCATGGAGGGCAGTCAAGTTTATATTTTGCCAGTGAGAACATCAGACAAATACATTATTGGGGCACAGTTGTGATACACATTATGCAGAAACCTGAGGCTCCATGAGAGTGTATTTGCTTTAGACTCATGACCTGTTCTTTCAGTCTCATGAAAAGGGGATTACAGAAGGAGGCAGGATTAGGATCAGGACAGCTGCTCATAAAAGAGAGTGAGATCATCATGAATTTTGGGCCAAGTTGAGTTTTAGTGGCCTGGAGAATTTTTAAAACTTTCTGAGGGGTGCCATTAGTTATATACAGCCCCAACTTACATGTCTGTTTCCCAAGTACCATGGAATTGATTCTTTGTCTTTGGTTGGCTTTAGGTGAGGCATCTTACTCTATGCTCTGGTGACAACATAGAGGAAGTGCCAAATGTTTGCACACTGTTTTAGGGACATTACTTTCTTCTTCCCTGTTCTGGAATACTGGGCTGGGTGGCTACAAAGGAAACCTTGAGGCCCTTTTAATGATCCTTTTTGTCCTGGGACAGATGCCAGCTCTCCACCTACAGCATCCAGCTGAGCCCCGCCTCAATTCCCTAGTCCACCAGAACAACAGGGCCAGTTAGTCTTCTGTTTCTTCTCTACAATAGTCAACTTCTCCTGTTTTACTTTCTTTTCCAGATTTTTGTTAGCTCTCTAGATTAGGGCATGGGGTGCATTTAAACATTAATATGCCCCTTATCTCTTTACCCTCTGGTTATTTCCACTTAGTTCCTCCCACTCTTTTCCACTTTTTCTTGTTTCTGTCTTACCTTTCTTCTTCCTCTTTGGTTTTCCTCCCTCCTTTTACTGCCTTTTAATATCAGTTGTTGGTTAACTTTTATAATTGAAAAATTAAATGATATTTGTTGTAAGTAACTTAGGTTTTCTTGAAGTATAAGTGTCTAAACTAACCCTGACTCTCCAAACTTTAGGATGACTGTGCTCCTTGAATACCACATACCAAGAGCAGAAGCCTCTATCCCGAGGACAGCAGGAAGTTCCCAAGAGCCTCCTGGGAGAAGAACACTTGCATATTTCGCGCGTCCACCCTAGTGGCTTCCTGTCAACCTGGCCATTTATCTCATTCTACAGATAGGTCCTTTACAATCACAATTCATTGCTGTATCGATCCAACCCAACATAGCCATAGGGTCTTCTAAAGTTCCCCAAAACAAGGATTTATAACAGCCAACAAATCTTTTATAAAATATTTGGGAGAAGCACAATAAATTACATTTCCTAGAAGAACTGAGTACTTTTAGGGTGGGGGGACAACCTAAACTCACTTTGTTGCCAAAGAAGTTCAGCTTTGACCCCAGAATGGATCTCAGTCCCAGCATACTCATTAACTTGTTATCCACACAATTCCCCTTTCATCTTGGAGATGTCTGAGCCACCTCCATGTTACTTTCCCTTGCTGTGTAACTTTCTTTTCTTTTTTTTTTTAACTTTATTTATTTGTGTTATGGCCTGCTCAGCCTGCCCTGGAGGTGCGGCTGGCGCAGCATGTGGTGCTGGGAATTGAACCACGGTCCCTGTGGTTGCCTAAACTTTCCTGAGCAGGCACTTTAGACTGCTGAGCCATCTCACCGGCACCCCTTAACTTTCTTATTTTCTTGATTACAGGTAAATTCCACTGGGAACACTGACTGCTTTCTCAATGAAATATATTTAGTTACCTTGGAATGGAAAAGGCAATCATGCAGCGTTTCCTATTGCCTGCCTTGTCAAGTCTGGAACAACAGTATATCTGGGGCTTCAAAATCACTTAAAAGAGCTGAGGAGTCTTACCCGGTCTTCTCTAGGGTTCTGCCACCAGAATATCAGAAGTTATACCTTCTGACCTGTAGGTATCTTAGACAGGCACACCCAGCAACTTCACTCCTACCCCACCATCATCACCATCACCATCTTCATCTGCATCTCTCTCATTGTCAGGGCAGGAGCCTCCAATACTGCATGAAGATTACCATGACTACCGCTGCCACCATCAACAATATCTCTACTTATGCCATTACCACCATGACCTCTATGTCTGTCGCCATCACCGGGACTGCTACCTTCGGTACTACCACTATTTCCACCATCACCTCCACCTTCATCATTTCTGTTAACTGCTAGGAAGATAGAGTGGGGGGAATCACCTATGTTCGTGGTGGGTTAGGGAAGCTACTGCCCCCTTTAAGTGACTGTTTAATCCTCCTCCGAAGTTTTTGTTTGCTTCAGATAAAGCCCCACCCCCAGAGAAACTTACATGGCATCAGCTAAAATTTCTCAGTATAATGCACTCTTTTTAGATGACCTAGAGTGAGCTTATAATGCTGACTCTCCCCAGAGTCATCTCTTTTTTTACTTCTTAAAACCTGTCATGTATGACCTTGAGTGAAGCATGCTTAGAAGTGTGTCCATCTCTATGTGTGATGATGGATCTTTCCTAAATAAATGTATATATTGTTTCCCCAATATTATTTTCTTTGGCTGGGGGCACTGCTTTGAGATTTATCTCTAGTGCTTTCCTTGCTTGCTGCAGCTAATAAAACCTTTTATACTTTTATCTCCTGGCTGTCCTTATTGACTTTACATTCAATAAGTAAAGGGATGGACCCATTACATTATTATACTTTCACCTCCATTTCCACCTGTTCTTCCATCACTGCTACCATGGCCTTTATTACCTGTACCATCCCCACCAGCATGCCCAGCCTCACCTTTACCACTGTCACATCTACCTCCACCTTTGCCATTTCCACAGGCACACCACCAACATTGGTGAAAAAACAGATAACAGTGCAACCTTCATATAGTAAGAACTTGTTTTCTAAGGTAATGAATGCACAACTGCAAGGAGAGACATGTCTTATGCCACCCAACAACATTTCACATCTTCATAAGAAGCATTTATTTTTAGGTTATTTCAGTGACTTTTCAGACACTGAAATAATCCCTTATATCCACACAAACACTGTCCAAAGTATTTCCTTCCAGAGAAAAAGAAAAATTTGACTGAGATGTTGATTTTGTCTTTTTTTGAAGTTGAACTTAGAACCTTGTGCTTGCCAGGCAAGCGACTGTGCCACTGAGCTATATCCCCAGTGAATGTTGACTTTCAAGAGTGTGGAAATTAGAATTGTTTCCACCAATATAAGTTTTTGGCCTCTTTGTTGAACAGATGAGCTAGCTGAATGTGTCTGTGGATGTTCTGTATATTCTGTTCCATTGACCCACAAATGTGTTTTTGTTGGTACCATGCCATTTTTTCACTGATGCCTTGTATAACTTGAAGTCAGGTATTATGATGCCTCCCATGTTGTCCTTACTGCCTAGGACTCCTTTTGTTATTCTGAGTCTCTTCTACCCTATTCAACAAGTGGTGCTGGGGAAAATTGCAGAAGATTGAAGACATATCTCTCACTATTCACTAAAATGATATCAAAACAGACCAAAGCTCTAAACATTAAAGCAGAAAAAAAGAACCTACTGGAAGAAAAAAACAGATTACATACTTGTAATCATAGGTATAGGCAAGGACTTTTGGCACTCTCGTTGCACAAGAAACTATGGCAAGAGTCAAAAAATGGGATTAAAAAGCTTCTTTACAGCAAAAGAAACAGTAATTAAGCAACCTATAGAATGGAAAACATAATCTGCCAGCTATTCCTTTGATGGAGGAATATCTAGAATGCATAGCTAAAATATAAAAATCTAGAGTTTCTAGAATACATAAAGAACTCAGGAAATTAGCAAACCCAGAATAAAAGATCCAATCAGGAAACAGACAAATGAAATGAATGGACATTTCTTAGAAGTGCAAATGTCCTATGAAAAGATATTTTAAAACGTTCAACATTTCTGACCATTAAAGAAATGCAAATCAAAACAATGCTAATATTTCATCTTATACTACAAAGAAGGCAATCATCAAGAAATCAAAGAATACCAAATGTTAGCATGCTTGTGATAAAAAAAGCACCCCTCCTACATTGTTGGTTACATTGTAAAGTAGCAGTAGTCATTATAGAAATCAGTATGGTGAGTTCTCAAAGAACTGAAATTAAAAATTTCATTTTATTTCATCCCCAAAGAGCTAAAATCATAGTGGACAGGCATCTCAATGTTTGTAGCAGCACAATTCATAATTGCTAAATCCTGGAAGCAGCCTTTATGCTCATTAGCTGATGAATGAATAAAAAAGTGTGATGTCTATACTCAATGGAATGCTACTTGACTATAAA
>PVKN010037469.1:0-11234 GCA_004027915.1 Capromys pilorides
TCCCTAAATTCTTATACAGATTTAATGCAATTCCTATCAGAATATCATCAACATTCCTCACAGATCTGGAGAAATCATTCCTAAAATTTATTTGGAACCAAAAAAGGCCCAGAATTGCAAAGATAATTCTTGTCAACAAAGGTAAGGCAGGAGGCATTACAATCCCTGACCTAAAGTTATACTACAAAGTTACAGTAATAAAATCAGCATGATATTGGCAAAAAATAGACCTGAGAATCAGTGGAATAAATCAGAAGATGCAGAAGTAATTACAAACACACTCAGCCACTTTATCTTGGACTAAGGGGCCAAACATGCTTACTGGAAGAAAGATTTCCTCTTTAACAAATGGTGCAGGAAAATCTGGCTCTCTTCATGCCAAAAACTAAAACTTGACCAAAGTCTGTCACAATGCGCTAAACTAAAGTCAAAATGGATTCAAGATCCTAATATTAAAAGAGAAGTCCTGGTCGTAGATGAGACACCGCCATGGTTGCCACCATCCTGGGGCTTTCTGGCTCTTTTTCTTTGCCTTGAATTTGGGTGTCTTTTATGAGTAATCAAAAGCAGCAAAAACCAACTCTATCAGGCCAGCATTTTAAAACGAAAAAGAGATGAAAAAGCAAGATTTGACCCTACTCAGTTTCAAGCCTGTATTTTTCAAGGTTTAACTGAAACTAGTACTGATTTGGAAGCAGTAGCCAAGTTTATGGATGCTTCTGGAGCAAAGCTTGACTATCTCTGATATGCAGAAACCCTCTTTGATATCCTGGTGCTGGTGGAATGCTGGCCCTAGGTGGGACTCTGACCAATGACATGATGCATACAGACATCTGCGTGTTCACAGCACAGGAAGACCGGGACACCATGCAAGCATTTGTGCAAGTTTTTAACAAGCTAACCAGGTGCTACAAATATCTGGAGAAGGATTTGGAAGATGAGGTGAAAAAGCTGCTGCTGTTCTTAAAGGGTTTCTCAGAGTCAGAGAGGAACAAGCTGGCCATGCTGACTGGTGTGCTTCTGGCCAACGGGATGTTCAACGCTTCCATCCTCAATAGTGAAAGAGGGGTTTCCGCAGTGTTTTTGGTGAAGCTGTTCAAATCCTGGATCAATGAAAAGAACATCAATGCGGTGGCTGCGAGCCTTTGGAAAGTCAGCATGGATAACAGACTGATGGAACTTTTTCCTGCCAATAAGCAGAGCATCGAACACTTCACAAAGTAGTTCAAGGAGGCAGGCCTGAAGGAGCTCTCTGAGTATGTCTGGAACCAGCAGACCATCAGTGCCCTGAAGGGGCTCCAGAAGGAGCTCCAGGAGCAGATGTCCTGTGGCGACTCATTCAAGGACATAATTTTGTATGTCAAGGAGGAGATGAAAAACAACAACATCCCAGAGCCAGTTGTCATTGGGATCATCTGGTTGAGTGTGATGAGCATTGTGGAGTGGAATAAAAAGGAGGAGCTTGTAGCGGAGCAGGCCATCAAGCCCTTGAAGCAAAACATCCCTCTCCATGCTGCCTTCACCACACAAGGTCAGTCCAAACTGACAGTTTCTGAAGATTTAGGAGTATTACTATGACAACATTCACTTCATGGAAGCCTTCCGCAAAATAGTGGTGCTTTTGAATAAAGCCAAAGTCCTGAGTGAACAGCCCATCCTCAAGTGGTACCAGGATGCACACATGGCCAAGGGAAGAGCAGTTTCCTGGAGCAGATGAAGAAGTTTGTGGAGTGGCTCAAGAATGTAGAGGAAGAGTCCGAATCTGATGCTGAAGATGGGGACTGAGTTTCAAGCCTGCATCCTCAGTAAAGCGAGCAGGGTGTAGATAAATGTGTCTCATGTATGCTGGTTCGTACATCTTCCTACCTCCCCATACTGAGCATGATAGAGAAGGGCTTTCATGGCTGACTTCATTTTTCCTATTTCTATGGTTACTGGAGATATTGTGTTTAGTTCCTAAAACCATAAGTATTACAGGAGCTATACATTTGAATCTAATGTTACATTAATCTTTTCAGTTCCCTTCTACCTCTTGTATTTTCTACTGTAATAATGAAATTTAAAGCTTTCCACAATGAACAGTTCACACTACCCCCTGGGTTTTCTATATATAAACAGTTTTCAAGGTATGATCTAGTTAAAAATAATTTGTTATAAAAATTCTGTTTGCAAATTAAACTGTAAAAGTACCCAAATTCTCAGAAGCCAATGACATGCATGATAATTTGGTTGCCCAGAGAGCCCTGCTCATCACCAAAGTCTCCCAGTGGTTGCAGTTGCTCATGGATCCTGAGTGCCTGGATCACTGCCTGCATGTTAGCATTTCTGGCTGCCTTAGCTCTGGATGTCTTGTCGTTAGTTCAGTTGTGTGCTGTCTGGTTTTCATCCTTAATGAAGCCATGGAGAACAGACCTGAGAAGTTCTGGGGTCAGGTGGTGGGGAGTCCTTTTCCTGCTGAGGAATTATGCAGTCAGTCTGTGGATGGGTTTTCTTTCAGTGCATTCCTTTTCAGTGTCCCTTAGAAAAGTCTTACCACTTTTATGTCTCACTCCTGAAGTGCACTTAGTCTGACAGGAAGGAAATTCTGAAAGGCATGTGTTAAAGGACATGACCAGCACTAAACCAGAGGCCCCGGGCAGAGGCAAGATCAGTCTGGTCCTGGACCTCTGTGGCCCTGTCAGGGATGAAATGCACAGCCTTTTCTGTCCCAGCCCTGTGCACACAGCCAAGACTTCCACCTCCAGCTGGAATGATCACCACCTGCCATGTTTAATTGCCATGAGCCAAACACCTCTAGACAGGTGATCCTGAATGATTTTAATGTCTTCCTTTTCATTTTCCTCTGTTCTTTCTGCTGTCCCTCTGTGGTCATGGGACTGTGGTGACAGTGATTACTGTGAAGGGACCCCTGGCCAAAATCCAACCCGGAACAGACCACCAGAGACGGAGTGGAAGGATCTTCTTTCAAAGGTGGGATTCTCCTCAGCCAAGACAGTGGCATTTAAAGCTCACCTTGACAGTAAAACATCTAATGTAATCGAAAATAAAGGTCCAAGGACCTAGAGAGCATTAAAACTGGTTATGTTGTGAATGGAATGAAGTTGCTCATTCAGTAATTGGATTAAGTGTTCATGCACTGGCAAAAACGGATTCACTAGGTTCTGCTTCCTTTGTACTTTGTAGTTCTCAAGAGTCTTTTTTTTTAAATAAAGTCCATCCTTACACTTAAAAAACACATAAATAAAAAATAAAAATAAATAAATATTATAAAAGAAACATTAAATCTCCTGGAAGAGAAAGTGGGAGAAAATCTTGAAGACATCTGGATAGGCAAAAAGTTCAAAGACAGAAATCAAAATGCATGTTTAACACTTGTAAGCATCAACAACTGAGATCTCCTCCGGCTAAGAAGTTCTTGCATGTTGAAAGAAATTACCAACAGAGTGAACAGACAACCCACAAATTTCAAAAAGATTTTAACTAATAAGTATTCACACAAAGGTGTTCTATGTAGAATTTATAAAGAACTAAAAACCATTAGGGTCCCCAAATTCAAAGACCCAATCCAGAAATGGGCATCTGAAATGAACACACACTTCTCAGAGAAAGAAATTCTGCAAGGCTATAAATACAGGAAGAAATGCTCAACATCAGTAGACATCCATGAAATGCAAATTAAAACAACACTTGGATACCATCTCACCCCAGAAAGAATGGCTACCATAAAGAAATCAACCTGCAACAAATGCTGGAGAGGCTGTGGAGAAAAAGGAACCTTTCTTCACTGCTGGTGGGAATGTAGATTGGTGCAACCATTATGGAAAGTGGTGTGGAGGCTCCTTAAAAAACTAGAACTAGAAATCCCATTCAACCCAGCTATCCCCCTACTGAGAATTTTCCTAGAAGAACTGAAATCATCATACCATAGCGATATATGTGCACCTATGTTTATAGCAACCCAATTTGTAATAGCCAAATCTTGGAAACAACCAAAATGCCCATCACTTGAAGAATGGTTGAAAAAGATGTGGTATTTTTATACAATGAAATATTACTCAGCTATAAAGAATGATAAACGGCAAGATTTCATGTATAAATGGATGTGTATTGAACATATACTCATAAGTGAAATAAACCAGACCTAAATATGTAAATATTGCATAGTCTCCCTAGTGTAAGAACTCTAAAGAAGAAGTAAACATGGAAAGGCAAAACACAGCTGAATGGAAATCAAAGACTTATGTATTAAACAATGAAGTGACTGAAAGCAGAAAAGAGGGGAAACATAGCAGGAGCAAAACCATACACTTATGTACACAGGATGAATTCAATATTGACCCTAGGAACATTTAAAAGGTTTTTCTCATTGATGATAGCAGCATGCAACACTGGAACTATGCTTGGAATGCGTGTTGTCCTGGTCTTTTAGATGTGTACTGCTTCTAATGTAAATTTAGTTATAACTACACTCTCAAGTAAAAAAAAAATGGGTATAATTGAGAGTAAGAGACTAGACAAAATGCCATAGGCTTGACAGGCTACAATTTTGTACATTATTGGATTTCTAAATGTCTGTGTAAAAATGTGTAACTGCTTTTATCACATTCTATAGAGATTTATTAGAATATCAATGATTGATGGAAGATGCCAATTTCAAACTAAGTCTATGATGTTTGATATTCAGAAAGACAGTGATGTTAAGATCAATTATGTTATAGAGTAATAGTATCACGAAGCTTCTCATCTGGAGGACTGAGAATATAAGTAAACAGACCAAAAATTGGAGAAAAAGAAGGGCTACGAGCATAGCCAACATTTTGGCCCTAGCCCTTCAAGGTCAGTGAGGACTCAGGACATAGGAGAACCTGTGCTGTAATATCCTATAACTCAGTGGTTTCTCAAATTTTCTGTTCAAGGAGATTAAGGGACCTCAGAGGAAAGGAATAAATGAAGTGTAGTATGTCTAAGGACAGTCACCTAGAGAGCAAACATTGCCTCAGGCTTTCACAGAGAACAAACTGGTCAAGCAATGGCCATGGCTGGTCCCAATGGCCAACACTGACAACGGTTCTACAAAGCACTGTACATGGTTCCAAAGTTAATCCTGAGGGATCTGACCTTGGAAGATACAAAAGATTAATGTTTTGTTATACAGGTCTTGCTTTGACTTGTCCTTGATCGCCTAACAGAAAAGCTTAATTATGAGGTATAAAACACAGAGCTAGATTAGTATGATGAGCTGTAAGAGGCTTAAACCAATAGCCTCCAACATTACCAGTTTCACTGGTAACCCACTGCAATTATGAAACATTGGACTATGTATATAATTACTTCCTCTTAGTTCAAAGAGAAGAAATTCTTTTCTTTTTTTCTTTCCTTACCAATATCGATTAGAAAATTTATCACTTCGACACCCTGTACTCTGTACAACTACTATGAGGACAACAATATGCAAAGTGTGAATTATTGTGAATGTACTACTAATGTGTTTTGAAAGTATCATATTGTTCTTTATTGAAAGTAATGAAAAATAAACTAATAACAAATAACTAAATAAATAAAAATAAAAATGAAGTTAGCATGAATATTACATAGAGTCAGCCCATAAACAACTGTCTAGGAGGTACAGACACGGACACCCTACAGAGCTTGTCTCTGGATGCTATGACTTGTGACAAAATAGGGGCAAAGGGTGTGAGCAAGAAGCTACCGCCTGTCTGGTCATGAGGCTCATATTTGTAGGTATCCACTGTGCTGGTACATCCTCGTGGACATCCCCATGGACTGAGCCATCTATGGGACAGATATGCATGTGTACACAGCCAGCAGACAAGGCTTGAGAAAGCCCCTTTGGACCTTACTGCATTGTAGAAAAATCCACATTTGCAACCCCATGTGAAATTTATTAGAAATCTAGTAAGTTAATTCCAGCCTACCACTTCCAGTGCTATGCATGGTTAGAATAAAGACACTAAGGCAGATCTGTAGTTGTAGGGAGCCAAGGGACCCTAAGTACCGTCAGAGTAATGGGTAATCAGAACAAGTGCTTTAACCCGGGCACAAATGCAGATTGTCTGCAAGAATGGCAGGAAGTAGGTGAGTGCTGTGAGCTTCCTACTAAGTAGGAAGTCTGAAATTACACCTGCAATAGACAGACAGAAAGATATACAGAAAGAACAATCTGGAAATCACAGATTGGGGCATAGTAGCTAGTGTTTTGGGATTGGTTCTTCCGTTTTGATGTGTAGTTTTTCAAACCCTAAGAAGTCATAGCCTCTTTTCTTCAGGGCCATTCTCAGCCGCTAGCATGGTGATGCTAGGCACAGCTCGCATGCATTATTTGGAAACTACAGGCTGGGCTTCACTACCTGTGGCATTGCTTTAAGGAGGTGCACACCCATTTTTGGTGTTGAAGGACATCAGCTCCTCTACTAGACACATTTACATTGCTTAAAGCCAATTGAGGGGATAAAGACCAAACTTACTGTCCGTCATCTTTTAGTTCAAGGGCTCTGTGATGGTCATCAGCACCTCTCTTTTTGCTTCTTCCAATCCAATGCCCCTCATCAGCAGGCTGGACCCACCTCCCCAAACCGCACTCCCAATGTGTTCCAGTTCTGCACACATTCATACATGGAACTAGGGCCATGTTTGGCCAGAATGAAGACAATCTTTCTTTCAAGAAGAGCCATCCAGGTTGGCCCCGACACTAGGTGCTGGCCTTTGTTGGTGTGTGTTCTTGGCAGGGCATACCGAGCTTAAATGCTGCCTATGCTATGCCTATGCTGCTTATCTGCCACTATGCATCCACTTCTCAGCCAGCCACCTCAGTTTTGCTCAGTCTCAGCTTTTCAACATCCAGGTGACTCTGCAAATTCATTGCTTTTGCTAAAATTACATTCTAAAAACCTAAAAGTGATGCTTCAAAAGTATTATTGCTTCACTGGGGATAGTTGGAAATAACCATGCTCACAATTGGCGTTTAAAAAGTGTCTTGGGCCACATGCAGGGAGCTGAGCTGTTGGGTGCATTCTGGCTTCTGTTAATGGAGTTAAAGCGCTGCCCAGTTCACAGCCAGAGGAGTCCAGCAAGCATTGTGTGACTGCAGGGCCAAAGGGATGAAGTGGGGCTGGGTGCAAAAACATTTTTTAAAATTTTTATTCCAGAGCCTACAATATGAACAAAGAATGAGATGGTGGAAAGGGAAGGAAAGGAAAGGAAAGGAAAGGAAAGGAAAGGAAAGGAAAGGAAAGAAGAGGCCATGAAGGAAGATGGGGAAAAATGTTGCAGCACAAATTTAACATAAATTGCAATTGCCCTTTAATTAAACAAGAATAATACTTGTCTAAAAATCCTCAGAACTCAGCCCAGTGCATCTTCATGTAGCTGTGGAACAGAAACCCTGTGGAAAGAGACGAGGTGGGTCCAGCCTGCTGATGAGGGGCATTGGATTGGAAGAAGCAAAAAGAGAGGTGCTGATGACCATCACAGAGCCCTTGAACTAAAAGATGAGCGACAGTGAACTTTGCATCCTCCTTAGTCTACAGGGAAAACAGCCCCACAACCAAAGGCAAAATTCATAGAGACTCCAAGGTGGTCCCTGCTTCAAAGGGAAAAATAAGAGAAAACAAAGCAAAGGCTACATTTACTTGAGCAGTAAGAAGTTCAGATGACTAAAAAGGAAGTGGGAAATAGACATACAGATACAGACACACACACACACACACACACACACACATGCACACACACACACACACCTAAGAGAAACCTGTGAGTGGCTACAGAGAAGCCTGTCAGATGGAAGCCCGGCTGTTTTCACTTCTGTGGTGCCAGCACTGGTGGGAACCAGGCAACGGGGGAGCCCAGGTGCAGCTCCTCCCCAGGAAGTGGGACACACCTCAGAGAGAATGTGTGGTGAAGGGTAGGTGGAGGAAAGCTCATGACAGTCAGAGAGCAGAGCATGGGAGAGCTGGAGAAGAGAGATCCCTCCCCAAACCACACTCCCAGCAGCAGGGCCGGCTCACACACTGATATTCATCCACATGATACAGTCACCTTCCAGATATCCCACTCTGAGCCACAAATCTTCAGAGAACATTTGTGATGTTAACACAGTATCTGGTTTCTTCCTGGGTTTCAGTAATTTCCTTCTATCGATTTCTGCTATATTTTTGGATATTCCCTTTGCTTCTGCTTTGGCATGAATTGCAATAAACCAATTCATCTGAAAAGTCTCTGTGCTTCACTTGGCATGTCATTTAATAAAACCTAAACCAACCTACACCTGCGGAGGAAACGTAATCCTTGATACTTCATAGCCAATATAGGGGAGCCAGGACACCTCATTTAGTCCAGTGTGAGAAGGGCCAAATGATGGACCTCAGGACACCTTGCTTCAGGGTGGTGGCCCCTGATCTCCGAGGTCTCTGAGAGAAGACATAGTACAGACAGTTCATCATGGCCACTTAAGCCCTTGTACCTGGTAGGACTCCAGGCCCTGAACATCAAGCCATGCTGCTGCTTAGCAGAGGTGAAACTGGTGCTTGCATCTGGACAAAGAGTCAATGAGAATCCACCCACCCCTGCTAGTGCCTGTAGGAATTCTGCACAGAGCCATACCCTTCCATATCACAATATTGACACAGCAGTCATAGCTGAAAAGAAAGTTTGACTGGGCACACACCTGTAGCCCAGCATCCTGGGGGTGCTTGTGACCTTGGGGGACTGGAAGTGTTTCCAGCTGTTTCTGCTCTGCTCCTCCCCTCCTCTCAGCTTCCTGGATGCCCTGGATGAGCAGCTTCCCTTGGCCATGCCCCTCTCTTTGAAGTAAGAAAACTTTCCTTATTGAAGTTGTTTTCCTCTGGTACTTGGTCCAAACGGTACAAAGATGACACAAAGTATCAGCACAACATCAGGAGGCTGAATCATGTTGACAGTGTCGTTTGTTTGACTTTTCCTTCAAAAATTCATATCTCTAGTGTAATTGTGAGAAGACAAAACTACAAATGAGAGACAGCTCATGACATACCTGATCAGTACTTTTACAAAATTCTCAATGTCGTGAAAAACAGCAGTCTGAGAAACTGTCATGACAAAAAACTGCCTGTGGAGACATAATTATATGCAAAGTGATAGTGCAGATGGAATTCTGGAGCAGACAAAGGATATTAGATGGACACAGTAAAGAAACTTGGACAAGGTACAGACTTCAGTTAATGATAATGTGACAGTGTTATTTCATTGGGTGTGGCAAACATATCTTTTCCCTGAAAGATGTCAATAGTTTGAGAATCTGAGGTGGGGTACAAGAAAATTGTGTGTACTCTCTGTGATGGTTGCTATTTTATGTCAACATGGTTAGGTAAGTTAATCCAACCAAATGCTAACCCAGGATCTTACTTCTAACTATAGTCAACAACGTTTAGCTGACTTTAAACAAGACAGATGCTTCTCCATAATGTGAGGTGCTCATGCCATAACTTCAAGGGCATTGAAAGAAAAACTAACATTTCTATGAAGAAATCTTCCTTGAGACAGAGGCATCAGCTCATACTGTGGAGAGTCTCTAGCCTATTG
Source organism: Capromys pilorides (assembly GCA_004027915.1). Taxonomy (NCBI): domain Eukaryota; kingdom Metazoa; phylum Chordata; class Mammalia; order Rodentia; family Capromyidae; genus Capromys; species Capromys pilorides. Next base: position 9,577 of record PVKN010037469.1, read on the forward strand.
GTCTACTGTATGTATTTTGGACTTATCAGTCCCAAAATCATGTGATCTAGTACCTTCGGATAAATGTCTTCATGGACAGACCAGACATGGATGATAAATGAGATGGAAAAAGAGAAAATAATGACAGACAATAATAGATAGATGATAGATAGCTTTAATTCTGTTACTCTGGAAACCAGATTAATAAACTATGTTCACAACTTTTTTTGTAAATCTCTATTATAAAATCTTTATTTTTAAAATCCACCATAAGAAAATGGTATTTTAAGACATTTTGGGCTGGCCAAATAGCTCTGTGGATTAAAGCATCTGCAAGTAGGTGCAGGGACCTAGGGGTTTGATGCCCAGGACTGCCATGCTGGCTCTGCCCCTGGGGCATGCTTGAGACTGCAATCAAGATTGGGTGGCATGCCTGTAATCACAGCTCTTGGGAGGCTGTAAACAGGTGGATCACTATGAGTCTGATCTAGTAGTGAGACCCTGAACACCCTGTAGACTCTTCCTTAAACACACACACACACAAAAAAATCTTATTGAGCAGCACTGATAACTATTAAGACATCAATTAATTGCTTTATATATTTAAAAATAATTAGAAAGAAACAAACATGCATTTTTTTTTCAGAATCGCTAAATATTTTATAACAAAAGCTACCCTTTATAAATAAAAATCAAATTAATAAGTGCAAAAGATATATATTTTGCTAGGATCACTTGATAAGAAATTGCATATTGGAGAGATTACATCAGTACCACCTCAATGTTGTTTACTCCTAGAATTAAGAGAAACAGAATAATTAGAAGTTAAATTATTTGAATTATAATGAAACTGATTGATAGCACCACCTGTGAAGAATGTTTGAAAACATTAACCTCAAATAATCATAAACCTGAGTTTTGCTAATAATTTGGAGGTCACACACTGAGGAAAGTGACCATGTCAAACAGTGTCACCAAGAAGCAAGCAAACTCAGGGTGTGAGGAGTCAGAGCATGAAGTACTCAGGTTCTCCTCCAGCTGTGCAGCTGCCAGCATTACGTGCCATTCTGGAGACATCTGAGGCCAACTCTATTTTCCTCTTTTTAAGAGCACTTACTCTGTCTGCTGGTCTCTCCAAAGCTACCTTTTCATTCAAATTGGCTAGCACAAATAGGCTGTGCTTAGGTGTTGATCATTTTGAAATAAGACAGGTACATTCAGTGTGGAGACATGGCTTGTCAGGCCTCACCTGAGGACAATGCCTTCTAGAGATGGGACAGCTCTTTCTTCTATCCTTTCTTGCTAAGCATGCATAGAATGTGCCCTCCCCTGCCCCTACTCATATTTCCAGGACTTAAGGCTTGTGACAGCAAAGGGAACTCTGGGATGTCTTCAAGCATGAGAATGGCTGGTAATCCATGTCATATGAGGAGGAGGAACCCCACCCCCCAGAAACCATGAAACCATACTTGAGACCTTGGGGGAAAGTCCTGGCCACTCATCTACTCCAGCAAAGCCGTGAAAACCAGTCCCTTCTGGTTGGTGATGGGCCAGTCTGACATCAGAGCTGTGCCTGCTTCAGCCCTGGAGCTGAGGCCTCTTCCCTACTTCCCTTCCTTTCTACCCCTACCTAATAATTGTTTCCATTCTTCCCAGTGATGTGCCTGCAAATTCTTTTC
>PVKN010037470.1:0-11239 GCA_004027915.1 Capromys pilorides
TTAGCACTGTCCTAGCAGCCATAAATAGTAAATATATGAGAATGTTTACCATGATTAGATAATAGTCTAATTTTTAGTTTTATCTTTACCATTCATATATATTTAATAACATGCATACTGATATTTTTTCTATAAAGTTCATTGTAGACATAGTCACTTGTTTATTGTATTTAGAGGACCCATCATCGATATCTTTTTTTCTTTATATAGTCTTGTCTCATGCACACATCTTAGTTTCCAAAAAATTCATCCAAATCTGTAATTCTTAGTTGTTTGGTTTTGTTAGGTGTCAGTGCAATGTGTAGCATGCTTACCTTTGGACACAATAGCATTTCAATTGAAGAAAGATAGTGAAGGCATTTCTTTTCTGCTTTTCATTGTCTTTTCCTTGTCACTGATTTTAACAATTGTGAAAATAAAAAGAACTATCTTTCTTCTGTGTGAGCTCTCCCTTTTGTCTCTCTCTGCCAATCATGGAATAGGACTCTTTTGTACACCTTTTTTATCTGAAAGAACGTCTAGTGTCACCTGCTGTGATGGAACTAAAGTTTTGGGGCAGGATAGTTTCTTCTAAAAGCAGAAGCATCTAGTGAAGGTCAGATAATAGAGAATGATTCATGGGCCAAATGAGAAGCAGAGAATGATCCATGGGCCCACTGCCATTGCTTAGCCTCCTTTCCCAGTTGTCTCTCACTGTTGTCACCCCTTGAGCACCCAGGTGAAGACCTTTAGGAGCCACGTACTTCTGCCTCACCCCAAGTTGTCAGCCCCTAGACCACTGGCCACAAACTTCATGCACATGTTATTTGCATTTCTTTTATGTCAAGAGATGTTGAAACAAAAGATTGACAAAAGATGTTAATGCATGAGTTTGTTTGTTTTCCTCAACTAAAACAGTATTCAAGTCTGTTTGCAGTATTGGCACTTTGTGATAAGTGGGTTTTGGGTACCATTTGGGCACTCTTCTCTAAAAGGTTTGGCATGGTAACTCAATAAATTTCTGTTTTTTATAAATGACCCAACCTGTTGTATTTTGTTAAAGCAACACAGAACTGTATGGTAAGAAATTTATATTTTTGACCTAGAAATGGGTAGTCAGAATCATACAAACTTCATCTCATAAAACTCATTATCCCTCACTTTCATCCTACATATCTTATCAGTGCTTCATTGCTAACATGGTAACAGGCATTTCATATGACCCTTTGTGTCAATTTTATTTGGGGAGCCATGGAATTACAACAGTACTGTTGTACAGCTGTCATTCATTTGAATTTTGAGTGACTTTCTGTTGCTGATGGCCAGGAAATTCTTCCAAAATCATTCTCAACACATTTGCATTTTGGAGGATCTTGGGAAATAGTCACTATGATCAACTGAATGTCATCCCACTTATTGAGTAACTATACTACTTTTAATCTTCATAATATCTCCAGCAGATAAGTGTTATTACCGATATAATAAGTGCTATTATTTCTATGAGTGAGAAAATGTCCTCAGAGAAGATAACTTGCTAAAAAGCAAGTAACTGGAAAGCAAGGCTGAAATGGAACTCAGCTTTGTCTAACTCCACAGCATGTTCTTTCCATGTCCCATGCTGCACGCCAAGGTCTAAGGCCACAGGAATTAACTGTGGCTGGTGGAGTTCTATACACGATATTCAGGATATGAATGCTGAATGTTAGAACAGGCACAAGCCACACAGGTCATTTAATTCCACCTCTCGTTTTCACATTAAGATCACTGAGGTCTCAGAAAAAGTAGTTGAAGTTTCCATAGTAAATGTGGGAACAGAGCTCAGAACTTGGGATTTGTGGCTTGTGTTGATGACATTTAACCTATTGTGTTAAATAAAGACTGTGTGAGAGAACCTTGACCATAGCCTGAAGTTGTCTTTGCTTCAAAAAAAATGATTTTGTAAATTCATATCTAATAATTTGCAGTTTTTAATGTCAGAATATCTTAATAGATAGTATTAAGGTAATTAAAATACTAGATGTGTAAACTTTACTCCATATTTCATGAATTATAAATAGCTTGTTCTTTGCCTTATTGAGAAACCAGGAAAATAACAATAATGCTTCCTATCACTTACCAGTTACCTGCCAAGGTTTATATACTTTGTTTCCAACTCATACACAATATAGTATAATATTTGCAAGGACAATAGGAGTTAGGTAAATTAAGTAATTTTTAAAATGTTCCCAAATATAACAAGCGAAATAGAATTATTATATCCTAGACTATATTGACTACAAGTAGCAAGTATTTTACTAATTATGATGAGGCTTGACATAACTAAGATTCAAAATGTGAGCATTGAGACATGGCTTATATTATGTCTTTATTACTTTTTTTTTTCTTACCACATGTAAAATTATTATGCCTCCCGTTGAAATCAGCAATCTGGTCAATAGCTTTTTTTCTTTTTTCTTTTTTTTTTTGCGGGACTGGGGTTCAAACTCATGACCTTGCACTTGCCAGGCAGGCACTTGTGCCTCGGAGCTATCTCCCCAGCCCCAATAGCTTTTAAATATTTCTCAAAAAGAAAACTTGTTAGATAAATACTCAGGAGTTGTGGATTTCCTCATTGACAGGAATAGCCTTTGAAGAAGAGATTATTATAAGAAAACTCAGCTAGTCAGAACATTAGTATTTAAGAATTATTACTGTATTTTAAACTGAAGTTTAAGGGTTAGAAGATTTACTTAAATGTGTAGGGAAAAATATCCTAGAAATTCTATGATACTAAATAATGGAGCATTTGAAGATAAACCAGAATATTTGATGAAATTCTGATATTTTAGAAATGTCTCTTTCAAAAACACTCTTCTGCTATGTTATGGTTGACTACACTGAAATTGATTTTTGTTCTTCTTGAATAAACAGAGGTTATGAGAGGTTATATTCTTTACCAATACCTTTCCACCCCTGATTCTATTACAGGAAAGTTGGCAGCCCTGGGTGGTGTCTAGCCAATGGTCATTATCATGTGAGGCAAAATGAACATAAATTCAGTACAGTGCCTGACATGCAGTAGCAACTCAGTAAGTGCTGGCTACCACCATTTTTACTATTGGTCATAGAAAGATGCCAGGAAAACCATTACAAATGTGGATTGCTTCCTAAAATGAACATTTTTGCCAAGTGGTTCATTAGATATCCAAGCATCAGGGGCTACTGGTGAAATAGAGCAGCTGCATATAGCTACAAGACTGGATGCAGCTCCCATCTGGCTTTGGGCCAGCCACGTCAGAACCCTGGTCGATTGCTGTGGAAGTTTGATCTGACCCGCTGATGTGACACTGCTGACACCACAGTCTAGCCAGAGCCACCTGCCATGTATCAGCACTTTTCCTCCTGCAAGTGCCACATACTTCTAATAAACATCCAATGTCTCACTCAGAGGATGTATTTTTTTTTCTTTTTTCTTTTCTTCTTGAACGTAGGGCCTCAATTCAGGTTCCTCTGCAGTGTGATAACTATTCTGACTGTTACAAGAGACAAGCAGGCTCAAATAATTTTTCTCCTTATAGTTATCTAAAATGAGAAATTAGCAAGCCAAACACTCTGCTAACATAGTCACATCAGTCCCAATTATTTCAACTATAAATAGTGAAAAAACCCAGTTCAATATCCTGATAATTATTCTCAACCAGGGTTCACAACCTTCGAGAGGCAGCTTGCCAAGGTCCTAGACATCACCATCTGGAGGGTGCGGGCCAAATGCTGACTCCTGTCAGGAAACGGGAAGAATGGATGAGCATTGACCTTGGATGACTCCTGAAGGAAGCTGCTGTTGAAGGTTAGGACCAGCTATGATTCTGTTGTTAATTTAATAGGAAGTTGGTTGCAAAATTTCCACTTAAGGTGCCAGTGAAAACTGACGTGTGTGAAAATCTGATTCATGGCTCAGATGCTTTCTCTCATGGGCACAATTATTCAACTTTCTAAGTAACACCAATGTAGCTCTTAATGCCTCTACTATGTAGATATCTAGATTACATATTCCTTGTGCGACACTGTTCTCTGCTCTTTCGGTCAGAATTGTGTAATCAGAGGTAAGAAAAAGAAAAATCATCAAGATGAACTAATTCAATCCCTAGGCAACTGAATTAGGAAAATGAGCTCTCCATTTGAATATGACTAACTAGGGCTGGGGAGATAGCTCTGCAGTCTAAGCATATGCTTGGCAAGCATAAGGACCCGAGTTTGATCCCTGATACTATATGCCATGCCAACCCCAGAACATGGGTGTATTGTGCTGGCCAAAAAACTGGGGATGGTGGCACATGCCTATAAACCCAGTGCTGGAAAGGCTGAGACAGGAGGATCACTATGAGTCCAAGATGCATAGCGACACCCTGTGTCAAACAATTTTTTTTTTTTAAATGATGATGACCAACTAGTGATCCTATCATCCTAATTTCATCAAGTTTCTACTTTACTTCTTGTCTTCCTTTTGCTCATTATTATGATGGCGAAAGTGAGCTGTCATTTTGATTTGTTTGGGAGCCACACAGATTAGCACAGCACACTTGTGGATGTGTCTGGGTGGGTAATAGAGGTGTGATATTGAAGTCTCCATAAGATTCCTGTCTCTTCCTCTCTGGTGAGTTTCCCGGCTCTGATTTCCAGCTGTTGTGAAACAAATAGCCTTGTCTTATCTCACCTTTCTGCCATGATGTTTCTGCCTTAGAATTGGTTAACCATAAACTAAATACACTGTAACTTTGAGCCAAATTAACTTCTCAATTTTTAAGTTAATGACACTGAGTATTTTTCCAGCAATGGGGAAGCTGACCAATATAGCAAATTGGCATCAGGAGTGATACCAATATACATGGTGCTGTGACTACCTGTGCCTGTGACTATACCTGGCCATATGGTTCAAAAGCACCCAAACTGATTTATAGAAGAAGCTTGGAAAGGTTTAGAGATGCTACCTAAAAAGCCCTAAAATGCTGTAAGCAGAGCCTGACAGGTGATTTTAGTTCAGAGGATCAGAATGGTGACAAATGGACAATAAAGGCAAGCATTCTAAGGTTTTCTTTTTTTTTTTTAAATATATCTGTTTACATTTATTTTCATTTTGTGCTCTAAACTCTTGCTAATTTTCTTTTTCAATTAATGAAGTTACAGTGTGCATCTGCACAAACTGCATATGTTCTTATTTCCTTAGGATAAACTTTCACAAGCAAAATTATGAATTGAAAGGATTTGAACTTCATTCTGGATGCATATTAATATACTTTCCTATAAAGTTTAAATGAGTTTACATTCTAATATGTAACAACTGCACCAACCCCGGCATAAATTATTAGAATATGTAGATTTTATCACTTCATTTTATGCATCTTTTCTTCTTTTTTAATTACTTTTAATAAGAACAATGCAACAGTTTCAAAACATGTTATAGTACATTCCCATTAATTGATACAATGCATATCACTGTCCTCACAGTAGTCATTCAGGGCACAGAATGCAGACATGATAATTTTTACAATCATTATTGGTACAAAAATTTCTTCTCATTGAACAAAGAGAAAGTAGTTCTATACATAGTCCAATATTCCATAATCTTGTGGGTTATTGGCAGAACTGGCAATGTTGGAAGCTGTTGTTTTAAGCCTTGAAACAATGTACAGTGCTTTGTAGAACTGTTGTCAGCATAAGCTGTCTGGATGAGTCATGGCAATTGCTTGACCAGTTTGCTCTCTGTGAAAGCCTGAGAGAATGTTTTCTCTCTAGGTTACTCTCCTTAGGCACACTATACACCATCAATCCCTTTCCTCTGTGGCCCCATTATCTCCTTGAACAGAAAATTTGGGAAGCCACTGAGTTATAGGATGTTACAGCACAGGTTCTCTTATGTTCTGAGTCCTCATTGACCTTGAAGGGCTAGGGTGAAAATATTGGCTATCCTTGTATCCCTTCTTTTTCTCTAATTTTTTGGTCTGCAAACTTAAGTTCTTAACCCTCCAGAAGAGAAGCTTAGTGATACTATTACTCTATAACATAGGTACCTCAGCTTAACATCACTATCTTTCTGAATATCAAGTGTCTTAGACTTAACTTGGAATCGGCATTTTCCATCAATCATGATATTCTAATAAATCCCTATAGACTGTGATGAAAGCATTTACACATTTTTATACAGAAATTTAGAAATCTAAGCATATACAAAATTGTAGCCAGTCAATTCTATGGCTTTTTTCCTTGTCTCTTACTCTCTTTTAATACCCTTTTTTTTTTTTCCTCGTAAAACAACCATTTGAGGGGCCGGCGAGATGGTTCAGTGGTCTAAAGCGCCTGCTTGGAGGGCTCAGGCGACTGCGGGGACTGTAGTTCGATCCCCGGCACCACATGCTGCGCCAGCGCCACCACCAGGGCAGGCTGAGCCAGCCACAAAATGAATAAATAAAGAAACAAACAAACACAACAAGCAAACAAATAAATAAATAAATAAAAATAAAATTAAAAAAAAACAAAAAAACAACCCTTTGAGAGAGAGGATAGCAGTAACTGAAATTACATTAGAAGCAGCATATATCATTCCAAGCATAGTTTTAGTATTACACATTGCTATCCTCAGTGTGAAAAGCCTGTTGGAGGTTCTTAGGACCATTGTCTAATTCATGCTGTGTACATAAGTGCATGATTTTGCTCTTGCCGTGTTTCCTATCTTTTCTGCTTGCAATCTCTTCATTGTTTAATCCTTAAGTTCTTGATTTCCACTCAGTTGTGTAAGGTTTCATACAACTGTATTAGGAATTGGATCATAGGTCATTTATGTTTTATTTTGCCAAAGAACTTTACACTTTGCCCATATCCTCAGACTTCGCAGAAGGTGATTTTTTAAGGGCTGAGAGCTTGTTGATCTGGTGGAGGAAATCTCAAAGCAGTGCAATACTCAGGCTATGGTATGGGGACTGATGACTTTTTAAGATCCATATTTATATTGAGAAACAGAATCTCAAAGCAGATGAAAAACTCTGAAAGACTTAAATTCTTGTCAGGAAAGAACCCTGGATAAAGTCTTTTCCAAAGGCAGTGTGATTTCTATGGAGATTAATGCCATTAAAAGGAAACCAAGAGGTTAGAGATGGTGGCCCATTATGGCACTCTAGAAAGCTGAGACACAAGGACTACAAGTCTGAATATAGTCTAGGCAAATTATCAAAGTACTGTTTCAAAATAAAAATAAAAATGAAAGGGTTGACCATAGCTCAGTGGGAATACTGTAGCTATGATAATGACCAGCATCACACTCAAAACAAAATAATAAAAACGGATGTTTTGTTCAGGGACAAGAGGATGCTTTCAGAGTATCTCAGGAATCAGCAAGACTCTACCTATTATAGCTTCAAGGTTGTAAAACAGAAGCTTTTCTTGTGAGAAGAGAGTCCCTAAGCTCCTTGGTTAAGCCAGGATGGCTAGAGAAATGGCTTCCAGGGACGCGTTTCACTGGGCTCATCTGTCAGGGCACTTAGAGGCTGCTGCAGCCATGGTCTAGCCTAGATACTGCTTCTGTTGCATTTGAACTGGGTGTTGTCCATGTGATGCTAGTGTTGCCACTGTGGAGGATGCAAGAGTTATGCAGTCAGGGAAGCTTCTGCCCAGATTTTAAAGGAAGGCCTGGGAGTCCAGGCAAGGAGCTCTAGAGAAGGAAGTGGGTGACATGGAGGGAATGAAGCCAAAGGTACAATGGACATCTCAGGAATTTGAAGATGTTAGGAACATAAAACATCTGCCATGGTAAGTTCCAGCCTGAGAGAGGGGCTGTGTGGCTTTCAACCAACGAAGTCATAGAGGCACATCTTTGCTAACTCTTTGGAACACATGTCTCACATTCATTTGCCCTGGATGCCTGATGTGGAGTTATAAGATAATTATTACCCTGTTGGGTTTCAGTCTTGCTTTGGGCTTATTCATTTCTAGTCTCCCTTTGGAAATGGGAATGTTTACCCTGTGTCATTATACCTTGGATAAGTTAACTTGTTTTTATTTTTATAGGAGTCCACAGCTAAGAGTTTGCCTTGGGCTTTTTAACAATACTGGGGCTGTTGATACATTAAGGAAGGGATTACTTTGATTCAGTTGTTAGCCAGATAGCTGTATTATTTTAGATAAAATTATGTTAGTTGTATTACGACCTTTTGCTTATTTGGAGATCATGAATGGTTTAGCAAAATGTGTTTGCAGAATCAGAAAGAAAAGAACTTTGGAAGCTTAAATTTCATTGTAAATGGAACCATGCTGCAGAAATTGCTACCTACCTTTCAATATATATCTTTCTGAGTAAAGGAATTAACATGCTGATGTTTATCTTGGTATTACTGTCATTCAAATAGATATTAGTCCAGTTAGGTAAACTGTGTGACTAAGTCTTGCCAATGAAAATATATGCAGAACTATTAGTAGCTTTAAGCATTTTTATAAAGGGGAATAAGAACATCTTTATTTTGCTCCTTTCTACCATCTATTTCCTGGTACTTAAATGTCATAGCTGGAACTTCAGCAGCCTTCTTTGCTCATGAAGACAAGGGGCATTCCCTGAGGGTGGGGGACCGATGGCCTGGAAAGTGCATAGTGTCCTACTTTCTACTTTGATTCTTCCTTAATGGAGAAGCCAAATGTATTTATATTTTGTTTAAATTGCATGGCCCAAAGTAAGCTTCACACAGAGAATAATGGATCCTAGAAAACACTTTAAACCTTACGCTTATGAGCTCTTATCCTCTCCTACACAGCGTTAGAAACCTATGAACTTTTTAATTCAATAAATATTTATTAAAGACATAAATAACCATCTAAGAATGGTGTGTATTACACCAATAGTACTTGATCTCGACATTTACTGCCAAGATGACTAAAACTCCTTTGTTGATGTTATATTTTTTTCCTATTTTTTTAAGTGCTCCAAGCTTGCATGGTGATTTGGGCCATAACATGTTAATTTTTATTAATGTCATGGATATATCACTTTATGAAGAACAAACTGTGAATAGCCTTTTTATTTTGTAATTGTCTTGTATGGTGGCCACTGTGAAATCACTGCTCAGCTGGAGGAGCATCCAACCAATATAGGAAAGAATCATGCTCTCTAGGGAGTGCAAATAATAACGTAAGTGTTCCTTTTAAAAAAAAGCATAATTAAACTTACATAAATTAGCTCCTTTCTTTCTATGGGTACACTGTAGCAACAAATACACATGATCAAAATATTTCCATTATAAACCTCCACAGATCCTTGTCACTTAATATTCATCTATTTTATCCTTTTATTTAAAGATGAACTTCATGAGAGCTTAGCCTGAACCGACTTGTATCTTCACTCCCGTGAGGCTTTTCCCACCTCATTTAGTCTTACTATTCTTTCCCCCACACCCAAATCTTCAACATCATCCCAGAGATTCTCTTAAATATTGGCTTTCATGAATATTGTTGGTCTGGTTCATCTTAGCGTTTAGCCTTTACTCTGAGAGTTATGTCTTCTTCCATGAGTGTGATACTTTGCTACTTGGAGTCCTGCCCCTCCAGCCTCTTTCCCTCATTTTACTAAGGCCTTGTACATCACATGATTTCTGATGACTCACACATACTTACACATTTTGGCTCCTGAGTTCAGTGTTGCATTTCTATAATCACTAACAAAACCCCACCAATCTAACCTCGCACACATCTACCTTAGATCCTAAGCTGTTGACTTCTCCTTCTCTAGGAGTCATCTCGCTTACAAATGTGGCACCACCATGTTCCTTCACTGTCTTTTTGCTTTGGAAAACTCATTTATTCTTCAAGATTTATAAGAAGTCCCATTTTGATCACAGGTTTTTGTTCTTCTGTGCTTCTGTTCTTTGTCTTTCATAGCAACAAATTCTTACTTGTGCTTAATATTTGCAGCCTATGGTTTCATTTTTAAAATTGCTCATAAAATACCTTCACTCCACTGTTGGTCCCTTCTGAGCAGAGCTTCTGGTTGTTTATTTCCATATCTTTAAGATCTTCCAAAAAAAAAAAAAATCTTCCACAAGGTCACATAAATGAGAAAGTCCAGAAATGCTTCTGAATAAGCGAATGAACATTTCCTCAACGTTTGAAAATAGAGTCAAGTTTAGCTATACTAGTCATTCTTTTTTTCACATTTTTCATTTCCTTGAATTTAATTATCTTCCATTTCAACTAGCCTTTTTAATAACTTCCTCTTAATTTTAAGTAGTTTTAACATAATTGCAGCAGATAGATGTGTTGAAATTCTTTTAGAGAAATCATAGTAATACTTTCTTATTTGCATATTTCTTAATCCAAAAGAATGTAATTTTTTGCATGGTAGAAACAGAGCAGTTTTTGGCCGCCAACCACATCTACACTGTTCAAAGCATAATTGTGATCGGAGGGCTGTCTTACCCTTTGGATCTTACATTATGATTAAAGCTTAATTAATGAGTGATCAACCTGATACCAGCAAATGCTTACTACTTGTTGAACGATTTTATGACCAAGTGACTTTATCCACTGTTTGAAGTTTAGATAGCATGTGGACGCAGAGTTCACAGCAGTCATGAATAGCTGACAGTGACTGAGCTCATAATTTGTGCAGGAGCTATTTTTTCCTATTGCATATGTATTGTAACATTTCAGCCTCATAACAACTTTATAAAATAGCATTGTTATTATTTCTGTTTACAGCTTGAGAAACTAAGTCACGGAGCTGTAGAAAACTGTCCAGAATCTCATCATTTACAAGCAGAAGAGCTGACTTCAGCTTAGTAATCTGACTTCATTGTGTGTGTACCCCAAAACTTGCTATGGCTCCTCTGTGATAGACAAAGTTGCTCTCCATTAATCAGAGTAAATTAATATACCCAAATATGCTTCACTGAAATATGATAGTTCTGGGTATGCTAAATAAGAACAACAGCGATAACAACATATTTTATGTACTGGAGATTAAATCCAGGGCTTTACAGTGAGCTAGATCACCAGCCACTTTTAATTTTCTCATTATGACATAGGGTCTAAGCTGCTAAATTGCCCAACTGAGCTCAACTTGCAATCCTCCTGTCCAAGGCTCCCAGTATACTGCGATTAAAGGTGTAACCCACAATGCCTAGCTTTTGAGTTTTAAATAAATTAATATAACAATATTTAGAAACCCATGACTAAAACTGGGTGAACAATCTTCCATTATTTTCTCAAATGTCCCATAATTTTGAGAATGGTTGCTAAATGGTAG
>PVKN010037471.1:0-11239 GCA_004027915.1 Capromys pilorides
CTTCTTCTTCTTCTTCTTCTTCTTCTTCTTCTTCTTCTTCTTCTTCTTCTTCTTCTTCTTCTGTACTCAGAATCAAGTGGAAGACCTTGCACTTGCCAGGCAAACATTGTGCCACTCACTGATGTCTCTTCCTGAGCCCTTCCATTATTCTTTCATTCTGCTACAGAGTCATTCGCCCAAAACATGAAATTAATACCAGGCTTAGAACTCCACAATAGCACATAGCCCAAGAAATAAACATAAATTCCTTGGCCTGAAATCCTGCCTGGTCCCTTTCGCTACCTGCATTCCTCAATCTCCCTCCTTACTCCCTATTAAACCGATACATCCTTCAGTATACCTCTGACTAGACATTTCAAGCTGAAGTTATCATTTAACGTGTAGCATTTAATCCTTATGCACATTACAATTATCTGGGGATCTTTTCAAAACAGAAGGCCCAGATTTCATCCAGGGTACACTACACTATCTAAATTCAAAGGGCAGTTTCTCATGGTGTCCTCGAGAAAATTATGGAGAACCAAGAAATGGATAAGACAAAGTGAATTAATAGCTAAGGAGATCATTGGATCCAAAGAATGCAGAATAACAAATATCAACTTGTATAAATAAATACCATATGGCTTTATCTCTGTCCTTATCAGAAATTTTTATTTTTATAAATGTGGATTGGGACATACAGAGTTCCAGAAGACAAATAGCTGAGAGAGCAGAATTTGATGTTTAATAGCTAAATACTTTAGATAAATATATTTCAATACACTCTATCAGGGGTCTGCAAACTATGGACTGCAGAAAATCTTGCCTATGCCTGTTTTTATAAAATTTTACTGGAATAGAGCTACATTCATTCCTTTATGTACTAGTTATTGCTGGCTTCCCACTACAATGACAGAGTTGACTATTTTGACACAGGCAATATGGTCTGCAAAACCTAAAATATTTATTATTTGTTCCTTTACAGATAGGGAGTTTACTGCCTCCTGGGCTAGACAGCTGAGTAAAGAATGTTATTTTAGCAGAAATTAAAATAGGCTTTCTTTAATTTGGACAAAAGAAGAAAAAAATTTGAAAGAGCTATTTTAGATAATTAACAGTAGGAGAGTTTTGAACACTTCATTGGCAGCGAGGTTTACAATAGCCAATCAGGACATTTGACTATCAAGAACTGTAACACATTAATACAATTCTAGACTGCCTTAATAGATGCAGATCACAGGGACCCATGCCATATTTCTGGGCACCTCTGCACAGATCAGAGCCCAGTGTCTTCTTTCACTCTCATAAAACCTTGTTTGGGTGATGTTGTTTGGGATCATCTAAAGGCCACGTGCTAAAGGACTGGCTGTCAGCTTGTGGCACTACTGGGAGGAAGTGGACTCTGTAGGAGATAGAGACCTAGCTGTAGGAAGTAGGCACTGCAGATGTGCCTTTGAAGAATGTATTTAGCCCCTGGCCTTTGGCTCTTTCCCTCTCTCTTTCTCCCTCTCTCTTTCTCTCCTATCATCAAGAAGTGAGCCTCTTTGGCCATTCTCATTCTCTTTGCCACAACGTTCTGCCCAGAAGCAATAGAGCCAAGTAGCCACTGATGAAAACCTCTGAACCATGAGCCCAAATAACTCTTCCCACGTTAAATTGATTTTCTTGGCTATTTTGTCAGAGCTGCAGAAAGATAACTTTTATGGTCACCTTAGGTAGGCACAGAAATCCTGCTAATGTCAGCATTACTATCTTTGCAGATAACAGAAGCAGCCATGGGTAATATAATGTTTCATGTCTCCCAAACATTTCAGTGTTTGGGATGAGTACTAAAACATTCACAAACAGACCCGTTTGTTCTTGTCTGCAGGAAGTGCTGAAGACCCACTGTGCTGAAGAGCCTGCAACTGACGTTTGAGTGAAACATTCTGAATTTCTTCTAGTGGATAAGTTTTGGCAAGGTTTGACTGTTCTTCATAAAAAGTAGACCAGATGGCCGCAGCCTCATTCTGAAATGGAAAAAAATAGAATTTAAATTGGACTGGCATGGTATGGCTTTAATAGAGGAGAAGACAAAGTACAAAGAACATCTGGTGAAACATCTACTATTTCCAGAATGGTTTAGTCCCCCACTTTGATAAAGGTCGGGGTTTAGGTTAAAAGTGACCAGGCCACATTTGGCTACTCTCTCTTTCTGGCCTAATGCCTAGTTTTCCCAAGGGTGCTGTCCCCAGAACTGGATGTGAATTCTCACAGATAATCCACACTGTGAGACCCTGGAATTTATGGCCTTTGTGCTGTGACGTAGGTGAATTGGCCAAGAACTGAAGAAAGAATGCTTTAAAAGAAGAATCCAGTAGAGCTTAGAATGAACATGATGGGAATACAGTCCTCATGACCATGAGAACCATGAGAAATGAGAAGCATCTCACAGTGAGCCCCTATATGCCATCATTTAATATGTCTTCAGGACTTAAATTGTGATTTCAAAAGGTTTTCCAAGATACAGCCATTTAGCAGTCATGGTGATTTTTTACCAGGAAAAGAAATCAACACATGAATAATGACACAGTTCATCTCCCCATCATGAATATTAGTAGGAAAATGAAGGTCTCCAGACTTCCTTAATGCAGTCTTCTCTCAATGCACTGCTCCAAGGCCATATAAAAGAGATAATGTGTGATATAATAAGTGTGTGACTTCATTCCTGGAGTCACACCTCTCTGACTAGCTTAAAACATTGGGCAAATTAGCCTCTCTCACCCACAATTACTTTGTGTGCAACATGTGAAGAAGAATAAGACTTACCTAAAAGGGTTGTTGTGGGGACTAGAAAAATTACAAATAATAATCTGCTAACCAGAGTGCCTGACACATCCTAAGATTCAATAAATGTTATTTGTTACTTATAGAGAAAAGGTCCTTGTCCTTAAGTTGCTTAAAATTTTATCAGGTGGGGGCCGGTGAGATGGTTCAGTGGTCTAAAGCGCCTGCTTAGGAAAGTTCAGGCAACTGCAGGGACTGCGGTTCGATCCCCGGCACCACATGCTGCGCCAGCCCCCACCACCAGGGCAGGCTGAGCCAGCCACAAAATAAATAAAATAAAGAAACAAACAAACACAACAAGCAAACAAATAAATAAATAAAATTTAAAAAAAAATTTTATCAGGTGGATAAAATATACATCATGAATGTTTCACTAATGAGACATGAGTGTATAATACTCTATAAACTGTGAGTGGGCTGGTGAGTCTCAGTTATGAGAAAGGAGAAACTCATATAGATGACTATATTTGGCCAAGTCCTCTGAGAAGAGGGACTTACAGTCGGTACGATGTGGAGGACATGAGATACTTTGCAAAATGATTTATCCTATTTGAGCTTTTTAGCAATTCCATGAGAAGGAAGATGACTGCATCTCTACTACATATGTGCAGAAAAGGGGCCTAGAGAAATAGTGGAGTTGGTAATCATCTACCAGGTAATCATCTAATTGGACCAGCGACTGACAGACACTAAGATGGCTTGCATGATCCCTATCTTCTGGTGGTCATGTCTTTGTATGGTCCCCTCTTGAGTAAGAACAGACCTGTGACTTGCTTCTAACCAATCTCATAAAGCAGAAGCGATGAGGTGTACATACTCATATCATATATGATTGCAATTTTTATCATGCCAGAAGACTGTCTCCCTTGCCGACTTTAATGCAACAACATGTCATGCTACACATATTCTATGGAAAGGCAAAATGGCCTGGAATTGAGGATGGCTTCTGATAGCATTCTGTAATAAAGCAAGGACCTCAGTTCAACAGTACACATAGATGCTAACATAACTCTAGCTTGGAGTTGATCGATCCCTAATCAAGCATCAGTCACAATCATAGTGCTAGCTGCTACCTCCAGTAGAACCCTACGAGACTTCGAGGACACAACTGAGCTGTGCCTGGGCTCCTGACCTTCAGAAGCTGTGAAATAATAAATATGTGTTACTTTAAGTCACTATGCTTACAGTAACGTTTTGCACAACAGGTAACTAATAGAGCTCTCCAATCCAGGATTCCAGGTATGATTGCACTTTCTGGGCCCAGGAATTTTCCTTCCATCCTTTGAGAATTAGGTAGTCACTGAGAAGTTCTGAATAAGCATGTGACATGATGAAAATGGTGTACACAAGTAAAAGTAATGGGCTACAAAAGATATGGAGAAAATAGTGGTAATGAAAAAGAAAATAGACTAAGGAGATAGCTCCGTGGCACAAAGGCCTGCCTGGCAAGTGCAGGTCGTGAGTTCAAACCTTGGTCCTGCTTAAAAAAAAAAAAAAGAAAGAAAAAGAAAATAATTTGTCTCTTAATTGAACACACAATGTCTCAGGAAATTCTTTTCAGTTCTTTTCACGTACAACAATTTTGGGAGAGCTACTATGTCTATTCTAGAAATGAAAAGAATGAGGCACAGAGCAAAGTAACTTTTCCTGGCTCACATGGCTAGTAACTGGAAGAACCAAGAACTTGAGCCAGATGTACTTCCCTGCAGAGCTCTTGCTTTGAGTCATTGCCCTTTAGACTGTAGTTGACACATTCTGGCCTTCTCTCTAAGGTGTGTGAATGAGCTATTGAACAAGGATCTACAAAACAAGCTGAACTGTGCCACCCACCACTCACTTATCAATTCCTACCTTTCTTTATCCAGTCCAGGACAATTTATTGGCAAGTAACATTGATGGTAAAAGTTTGAAGCCAAATTTCATAAACAAATTTATTCTTGACTTATTTTGGAAACAGCACAATCCCTCAAATGCCTCAGTCTTAGATCATTTTTTTATTGTAATGCTTATGGGAACTTTGAGACTATCAAAATTGATTTCATCACTACCACTGTGCAAGGGTTATACTTTATATCACCAAAAATTATGTTGCCTTGCATTTTGGCTCCTAAGGATATACTGTTCCTTCCCAAGCTATTCTCTGTGACATAATGATATGATGTATTTCATATCCTTATGCTAAGATTCCTGAGCCTAAATAAAGCAAACAGCTCATCTTTTATGCAAAGAATCACAGTCAGTTCATGCATTCCAATCAGATGGTCTAGGTAGTGGTCCATAGCTATGTGTAGTTTACAGCCTTGAATGATGGATGAAATGAAACAACATACAATAGTTTACACAGTTCCAGGTCTTGAAGGGAACTATTACAGGTAAAAGTGGTGCCAGTCAATGACACCTCTGTGCAAAGGGAGAAGAAACCAACTAAAATTATAAAATGTTTTGTAGCCTTATTGGTGGGGGAGGAAGCTATTAGGGGACAAGACTTACATTGTTTAAGATGATCACAAAAAATTACAACATTCTCTGGCTATATCACCTATGTCTATAATGGATGTCACATTCCCATTCTGTGAAAGATCCTTGCAACTTTAATGACTGAAAGTGTACATTGCAAAATTTGTTTTATAAATATTCAAAAATATATCCTATTCTGTTTTGGCCTTAGTTATATGCATAAATTAAATACAATGCTTTCATTATGCTTTTTTATGTATTTGGTACAGGGTCTTACTACACCGCTTGGACTCACAGTAATCCTCCTGTTTTCAACCTCCCCAGAGCTTCAATTACAGGCATGTCCCCACCCTGTCCAGACTAAGTGGCTGGCTCAGCAAACCCAAGGGCAGAGCTGGCACCACATCTGGTACCAGGGATTGAACCCCTAATTAGGCTTTTAAATATTTTCATATTAGTTTTGGGATTTAATCCATAGGTGTGACAGTATCCACTAAAATTATGACAGTTTTAAACAGTTGCTACGCTTTTGTGACAAGTTGTTTGAGACTTTGTTTCTTTTTTATATAGCTCATTATCCCTTGAAATTACCTGCACTTTCAGCAACCACTACATTTCTTCTGCTGTATGTATGAGACTTCACTGAAGAAAAACAAATGAAAAAGATTGGTGGCATTTTTGCATTCATCCAGTACTTTGGAACTCAAAAATTGAATAGGAAAAGCTCTATATATTCTGGCCCAGTTTGCAGGTATGGCTCTTAAGGCCACATCAGGTTTGAAGATGAAACTACCTTGGTTAATTTTTAAGTATGCTCACATGCTGAGCTATTTTTAGGCTTATTTGCTGCAACAGAGTAGTTAATGTAAGTGATATGAGACTGAATTCCACCACTCCACTTTGCAACTCACGGTTATTTTTTTTATGTTTTAGGCGGGAAGTTTAATATATTAAATTTTAAACATTATAACCTTTTGATTTTTGCTGAATTTTATGCTATAATAAAATGGTGGTGCTCATCCCCAACATTCAATATACTTGCATGGTGACGTTTTTCCCCCTCCCCTCCTGTCCTTACTAGGGGTTTTCTCTATTTTACCAAGTGTGGATTAACCTACAAAGACACAGTTCACATCAGCATTCTCTCTTTAGGTAAAAAAATTACAGGTTAGAACTGCCTCACCATGGTGATCTACATGGGTCAAGTTTTAGTTTTTGGCATGTAAGCGCTGTACATGGTTTCAAAGTAAGTCCTGAGGGGATTTGACTGACCTTGGCAGATACAGAAGTTCCATGTTTTGTTATATAGGTCTTGCTTTAACTTGGCCTTAACCACCCAGCAGAAATGTTTAACCATGAGGCATAATACGTAAAGCTAGACTAGTATGCTGAGCTGTAAAAGGCTTAAGTCAACAGCTTCCAACATTACCAGTTTTACCAATAAGCCACTGTGATTAAGGAACATTGGATTACGTATACAACTACTTTCTCTTAGTTCAATGAGAAGAAAATTTTTGTACCAATAATGATTAGAAAGATTATCACGTCTACACCCTATGCTCTGTATAACTACTAGGAGGACAACAATATGCATTGTATCAAATACTGGAAGTGTACTGCTAATGTGTTTTGAAACTATCACATTGTTATTGCTTATTAAATGCAATAAAATTTTTTTAAAAAGAACTGCCTCACCATGAGTTCACTATAACTCCAGCCCCAGAAGCATAGGAATTGGGCATGCCTTCAGACTTTACAGGCCTAGGGGTTAGGGAGATAGCTCTGTGGTACAAGTGCCTGCCTGGCAAGTGCAAGGTCATGAGTTCGAGCCCCAGTTCCAGAAAAAAAAAAAAAAAAAAGTTAGTAAACCAAAAAAAAAAAAAAAAGTGCTGGTAAAATAGAAAAGACTCTACAGACCTAGAAGCAAGTCACTGAATAAGTCCTAAAAACTACCCAAGCCATAAGTGTGGGCTGCCTACTTCTAATAACTGATGCAGAAATATACTTCAGAAGTGCTCTTGGAGAAACTTCTGGGCATTGGCAGGACAGTCCTCAAAACTTCAGCTGCATGGACAGTAGTTTGGAACACATGGATTAGTTACTATTAAGTCTTTAAAGGGTGAACCAGGATTCTTCTGCTAGCAGTGAACACATTTTGCTCTCTCCAAGGATAAAAGAGGCCCAGTGATCTCTTATGTTGTTACTAAAAATCACATGTACCCTTTCTGAAATGGCTTTTCAAAGTTCCCAATTTTCCCCTGTATGTAACATTGGGTGCAAGGGAAGGTCAAGATCTGTGGTATCTTTCCTTTTTGCTCAAGCTCTAACTCATATTTGTTCCATTTTATCTTCCTGGATAGGTTTATGATTTGGATTTCCTGCTGTTTACTAATGTTCTCATTAATATAATGAATTTGCTGATTTTGTACCCTTCAGGAAGATTTACAAAAGATTCTATTTCAAAAACAACAAACACAATTACAAAAATGTAAGTGCATATAAAAACAATATCATCTTACTAAGAAGTTAATTATAGGTTGACTGTGAATATTAAATTTGTATTTGCTGCAAAGCAAAAGAACAATTTATTGTAGAGAAAAAAAGGGTTTGCTCATTTTTACTGATTTCTAAACTTAATCTGTTTTTCTGTTTTTCATACAAAAGTTTTCATATGTTAGTTAAAATTAATAATCCAACCTACTAGTTCAAAGCATAGATACAAATAGAAAAATCATCTTTCCAATAAAATACGCCCAACTGCCTAAATAGTGGTAATATTTTCAACTTGACATGTTAAAGTGAGATTGAACTTAATACAGTGTAAATGTATATTCCACTTCAAAGTAGTTACTTATGGAACTAGATGGATCATTCTCCAGTATCTCCTCTCAGAATTATATCTGATTTTTATTACCAGTTTTCATCCAAATCTACTGGGGAATGAACTTTTTGTTTCTTGCCCAATGATTCTTAATCTTGAAAGTCTTATAAGAAGATAAGCAAGGAGGGCTGAGGAGATAGCTTGGAGGTCTAAGCACCTGCTTGGCAAGCAAAAGGACCTGGGTTTGATCCCTGGTACCTCATGCCATCCCACCCAGGAACTCTGGGCACACTGTGCTGAATGCAAGACTGGATGTGGTGGCACACTCCTGTAATCTCATGCTGGGGAGGCTGAGGCAGGAGGATCACTACAAGTCTGAGCTGTGTAGCAAAACACTGTACCAAATACATAAATAAACAATAGATTTTAAAGAAAGAAGATAGGCAAAGTATAGAGTCAATGACACACATCACAATGTCAAAGCAAGATACAGGTGCTTTGGAAACATATTTTGAAATAAACATTTTTCGTTGTCCCTATCTGTTGTTATCTGCCACACTCCAGGTAGGCAATATATTTTTCTTAAGTTTTTGTTTTTTTAAAGAATACAAAATGGCAAAATAAAAGGACTTAAAAATGACAAAATTTCTCTAAACAAAGTAGTAGAAATTCAACAGTAGTTTCTATGCTGCACGATGTTATCTTCCAATTAGTTGTTTAGGTTACCAGATAAAAACAATATCTAGACATTGTACTGTTCAAGTCTGATTCCTTCTACTATTTTAACTCAATCTCAGGATTGCCATTCTACAGATGACAAGCCCAATATCCTGGCTTCTTAAAATTACACCTAAGGACAATATGGAAATGTGAGACTGTCCTCAACAATGCCATGCTGATAAGGTAGGAACATACACAGTTACACATTCCATTTTGTTCTCCTCTATCAGTTATCTATGGCTACATCAATAGCGTATAAAAACAATTAAACCCCTCAATGACACAAGTGTTTATTGTTTATAAACCTACCATCAGTTGGGGTTGGCAGACAGCACTGCTGATTGTGGCTGAAATTGCTTACAACTTGGAGTTGGCTTCTGCTTGGGAAACTATTACTGTGTCCCTCATTTCTAATTGGCTAGTCTAGGCACGTTCTCCTGGCAAAGGCAAAGGTGCAAAGGACAAACCCCATTATTCAAGTGCATTCCAGGCCTCTGATTGCAACATTTCTGCTAAGCCAATGCAAGATACATGATTGAAAGACACAGTGACATAACCTGCATTGGTATGGCACTCAAAGTGGCGTGACCCTAGACATTCTTACAGAAAAGAATAAAGAATTGAGCCCAACCACCTGATTCTTAACAAAGGTGCCAAAGACATAGTTTGGATAAAAGACAGCCTCTTTAATAAATGATGTTCAGAACACTGGATAGCCTTATGTATAATACTGAAACTGGATCCTAATCTCTCATTCTGTACAAAAATAAACTCAGAATTGATCAAAGACTTTAGTGTGATTCTGGAAGCTTTGAAACTGCTAAACAAAAAGAGGGTAAATGCTTCAAGATACTGGCACAGGCACCAATTTCCTAAATGGAATACTAATAACTCAGGAAATAAAAGCAAGAATAGACAAATGGAACTGCATCAATAAAGAGCCCCTGCACCTTAAAGGAAGCAAGCAGCAGAATGAAGAGACAGCTCAGAACTGGAGAAAGTCTTTGCCAGCTTTTCATTGACAGAGGATTAGTATACAGCATACATAAGGAAGTCAAAATGTCAACAGCAAAAGGACAAATAATCTAATAAATAAATAGGAAAATGATATGAACAGACACTTCACGTAGAAAGTATAAATGGTCAATAATACATGAAAAAATACTTAATATTTGTAACTTTCATGGTAATGCAAATCAAACTTTATTGAGAGTCCATCCCACTCCAGTCAGAATAGCTATTATCAAAAAATAATAACAACAACAAATTCTGGGAAAGATGTAGAGAAAAAAACTCTTATACACTGTTGGTGAGAATGTAAATTAATACGGGTACTGTGTCAGGTACTAAGGACATTCCTTTTTAAAAAAAATAAAAGTAGATCTAGCATATGATTTAGTCAGAATGCTCCTGGGAATACACCTGAAGAAAATGCAGTCAGTATACAAAATCGATATCTGTGTATCCATAATTATCATATATCTATTCTCTAAAACCAAGACGTGGAATCGGTGTAGGTGTATAATCAATAAATGAATGGATTTTTAAAATATGGCCTATATATACAATGGAGTATTACTTAGTCATAACGAATAATGATAGCATATCATTTTCAGGAAAATAGATGGAACAGAAGTCCGTCGTGTTCAATGAAATTAGCCAGACACAGTAAGACAAGATAATTACAATTCTACAAGCCATATCTGTTTTACCACCTTGGTATAAATGCCACTTTGTCCTATTTCCTCTAAATTTAACTTTATTAAGCTTTCAACAGTAATGTATTTCTAGTGTAAAGATCTGGCTGATATAATCATAAATATTATCCTTCTTGTTTCACTAAGCTATTGTTTTTCTCTTTCACTTTAGGTTTTGTGTAACTCTCAACAAATTCAAACCCTCTTAAATCATTGTGATTGCTCTTTTTGGTAGGACTGTATCGATTTGTAAATTATTCCTTTAAGTATGATTATCATTGCTGCATTTTTAAAGGAATGGAATAATTTTTTCTCTCTTCATTCCAGAACTTCCAGGTGATACTGCTCATGAAACTCACAGAAAGTTACTCAGTTAAAATCATCATAGGACATTATTGAATGACTCAGGTCTTCTCCTGAGTCATAAGTTACTTGTCAAGGTTCATCAGCTCCCAGGAACAGCCAACACATTTACAATCTGTACTGTCTAATATATATATATATATATATATATATATATATATATATATCACAAGATTGAATATTCTTTTAGTGTAGTTAGGATAATATATACAAACACAGCTAGAGAGATTATATATATATATATATATATATATATATATATATATATATTGTTTTTTGGTTAAGAGTTGGTTAATGATTATTTCAAGATGTACTAGGCACTATGACAGGGCTATAAGAGGTACCAAGATGAGCATATTTTTTTTAAAAAAAGAAG
>PVKN010037472.1:0-11239 GCA_004027915.1 Capromys pilorides
AAGGAAGGGTCTACAGAGTGTTCAGGGTCTCACTACTACTAGAACGGACTCATAGTGATCCGCCTGCTTACAGCCTCCCAAGAGCTGGAATTACAGGTGCATGCCACCACACCCAGTCTCAATCACCTTCTCAGCATGCCCTGGGGGGGATGCTGGCTCATCAGGCCTGGGGATTGAACCTCTGGCCCCAAAGCCTGCTTGCAGGTGCTTTAATCTGCTGAGGTATTTGGCTAGCCTTATTTTTGCACTTAATTCCATTTTCTTGTTTCTAATAAGAGCTCTGGGAAGCCAAGAGGATTAATATGTTGTGATATCGGGTTCAGGCCAGTCAGATTTGCTTTGTTGAGAATGTATGCATGGCTTGATCTGCTTACGGGCAGCTGAGCTTATGGGTGGGGAGCAGGTGGGATGGCAGAGGGGAGCCCCTCTGCACAAGGCCCCTCCCTCACCTAAAGGGGCACAGTGGCAGCTGACTGTGATTCCAAAATAAAGAACTGAGTTTCCTGACTCAGCTCAGAAGTCTGTAGTGTGTGTTCACTTAAATCAGATTAATTTGGGGGGTAACTTTCAGGTTAGTCATATGTTAAACACTGCAAGTATTTTTCATAGTATTAGTAATAGTAAGATAAAGCCCCAAGTCATGTTATGATAACAATAGTTAACCCTATAAAACAATACTTTTTTCTTTATCATTTGAGTTCAGTTGTATTCAAGAAAGTCATTTTCATAGTGCAGATGAGGGGTTGAAGTCTGGTGGGTCTGTGGAAAAGGGGAGATGTGGGAGACAAACTCAGATGTTTTTGTTGATGTTTTACTTCACTCCAGCATGTGAAAATATATTACATATTCTCTCCATACTACATATGCCTGTGGGGGTAGCGGCCAGATGGATCATGAATTGCTAATCAAACCCAAGCCTTCCTCACTGTCCTCTGCACTCCAAAATGTGCTGTGAGAGTTTAGGGAGTTACATGATCTCTCATTCTTAGTTCCTGGGACAGATGGCTGGGTGGGGCAGTGGTCTGATATGCATGTGCTTTACTTTTGAAAGCCTTCATTTTTCAAACTGGGTCCCACTGCCCCAGTAGCTCTGCAGAGGAGGATGCCAACAGTGACATTTGGGAAACCACCAGGCCAGTTCAAGGCCAGGGAGGAGGAGTAACAGAGGCCATGAGAAACTGAAGTATGAACTCTGATAGCTTCCTCCCACTGTACAGAGGGCAAAATTTTTGGTAGTTAGAAACCAGGATTCTAGAAGATGTGGGGGACACTCTGACAAGGGCCTAGAGGTGTTTATGGCCTGGAACTCCATTTTATACCTTCCCATTTCCTTAGTTTCCATAGAGAGCCCTCCCTAGGCCTTGTCATGGTCTGGTAAGTTTGCATTTGTAATCCTATGGAAGAGTCAGTGGAATTCTACTAAGTGAATTCCGGTCTACCACTTCCAGTGCAACCCATGATGAAAATAAAGATACTAAGGCATCATCGTAGTTGTGGGCACCAAGAGGGTCCTAAGTCTAGCTGGCCATGACCCAGGGCTGAACTCAGGTTTTAATAATTGGTCGAGAGGGCAGTGGCTTGGGGATGAGTGACATACTTGTGGTGGGAGGTCCGTGAGTGCCTTGAGATGGGTGAGACAGGAGGCCTGAAGTCACCTCTGCAATATGGAGAGAGGAAGATATGCAGAACGAGAAACCTACATAAAGAATACAGCATCTAATGTTTTGGGGTCGGTGCTTCAGCTCTGAGGTCTAGTTTTTTATACCCTAGGATATCAGGTCCTCTTTCTCCAGGCTCAGTCCCAGCCCATAGCATGGAGCAGAGCTGTCTCTCACATGGAGCATGGCTCACAGAGCTTCAGGGGAGCTGTAGGGTAGGACGACCCTGCCTGTCACCTTGCTTCAAAGACCACCACCAACCCCTCAGCTGGACCGATTTGCACTGATTAAAGCCAGTTGAGGGGATAAGAAAAAGTCCTGGCCAGCTCTATGCATATTAATCCATGGAAAATGAAGATAGTTCTCTTCTTTTGAGGGGAGTCCTCAAGGTGGTCCTCCACAAGTTTCCATACCGGTAAGCCCTTGAATGGAGAGAGAAGAGAGTCAGGACTGTTGGGCACCAATTAGAGAGCCAGTGTACATTTAACTGTGTGTCTCTTAGTTATTTGTTTTCCCAGATATAAATTGGATTAATTATATTTTCACGGGCGTGCCACACAGTGGTGTTATTAGGTATGATTAAGGCAGTGAGTGTAGCAATTAAGAGTGTAGACTGTGACAAGGAATTGTGTTACTAGCTGGATGTCCTTGGGCAAAGAACTTCTTGCAATGTCATTTTCCTCATCTATAAAATGAGGATAATAATGGACAAATAAAGGAAGATAAGCAAGTTCAGTGGCTGGGGCAGAGCCTGATGCATATATAGTTTGCTTCTGTAATTGTTTACCACTACCATCTCAGGCAGAACACTAAAAACTTCAGAAATCTTGAATGAGAAATATTACCCAAGGTAATTAAACCTGTTACATCTGTACGAGTCACGTGGACATGCTCCTGTGAATGGCTCAGAATCTAAAGGCCCAAACAATTGCTGGCTATCAGGAGGAAACCACGCAGCGCACGCGAGCCAATGGAGGCCCATCTAAGGGACATAGGAAGTATTAATCATATGTTTGAAGTATCTTCTTGGCCCAAAACTTAGGGTATGAACTTTGCTGTCTGGGAAGAGTTTGTAGCCCAAGCTGAGTTTAAATACAGCCAAGGAGATTAGTGGCTAACCATCAGATGTGGCCCTCATTCCTTAGATGTTAGGGATCTGGAATTTGTGTAGGTGTTAACTTTTGGGTGGAAGGGGAAGTTAGGTTTTCTTGAAGAGTCTTGCGGACGCAGGACCTGGGGGCAGGCTAAGAAAGGTGCGCTAATCATACCTGATATGCCAAACTTGATCATATACAGTGGCCATTGAAAGGTGTATTTGAGCTATGTTTATGGTTTTATTTTCAGTTAAGCGACACAGCTTTGGGAGTTGATCTAAAGCAAGGTTGGGTGGGATCACTAAGGGAAAATTATTTAAGTCATTCTTGTCACTGACCTCTGTCCCGGCACTTGGCAGGGTGGCACAATCCTAACACTCAGACAACTTTTCTCCCACTTTGAACAGTACTGAGACAACTCATAAAAGAGATCAGGACAAAGACAGCTGATTGAATTTGATTGCATCACCCTGGAAGAGTCACCTCATTTCTCCAAGCCCAGAAAGTGGGGATTATCACTTCCTTTTGGATGTGTTTCAGGGTTTCCTGAAACATATCCCAACCTGTAAGCACCCTCTCAATAGTCTAGATAGAAAGACTGGTTAGGTATTATCTGTTAATTGTAACTCTTCTTTCAGTCCAAATGTCTTTTTCCAAAGTAGAGGTTTTAGCTCATGTGTATAAGCCATTTAGGAGGTTGAGCAGAAGGATTATTACCAGGTGGTGGGAGACAGATGCATATTTGACCCCAGAGGATTTTAGCATAGTGAAATATTCTGATTCTATAATGTTGCATATATGTTATATAGCTGTGAAGATGATGTATTATGTAGATTTGTAAGTCCTAACAAACTTATCACTGTGTGGAGATACTGATACTGGGGAAGGCTATTAGTTTGTAGAGTCAGGGACATATAAAAAACTAACTCTGTGCCTTCCCTTCAATTTTGCTATGAATCTGTAACAACTCCAAAGAAATTGTTTTTTAAAAATGAGATACACTTTTATCTAAAAACATAAATAAACAAACAAACAAACAAATACATAAATAAAAGCTTGAGGCCAGCCTACACTTTACTGATGGTAAAGGCCAGGGAGGTAGCTAAGCACACTAAACACCTGCTTAGGCAAGCGCAGGGACCAGGGCTCGATCCCTGGCACCACATGCCACACTGCCCCTGTCCTCCCTGGTTGCACTCAGCTGGCCACTGAGACAGGGCATGGTGGCTCACACCTGTAATCTCGACTCTGGGAGGCTGAAGACAGGAGGGTCACTGCGACTCTGTTTTGTGTAGTGAGACCCTGTATGAAATACATTAAAAAACAAAACTAAAAAAAGCGATTTACTGAAAGTAAGACCTTGTCTCAAAACAGTAAAACAAGCTGGATATGGTGGTACATTGCTGTAACCCCAGCACTGGGGAGGCTGAGGACTGAGGCAGGCCTACTATTTGGGAGTCTAAGGCCAGCCTAAACTGCATCATGAAACCCGATGCCAAAAGGACAAATCAAACTAAAAAACCCAATAAAATAAAAAAGGAGGGCTGAGTTTGTAGTTCAGTGGCAAAGTGTTACTGGTTTAATCCACATAGGATTGCAAAACACCCCTGCACATTTTATTTATTACTTTCTCTTGTGGTGCCAGGGACTGAACACAGACCCTGCTCACGGAAGCCCTCTGGCACTGAGCTCCGCACGTAGTGTTCACAGAGCTGTGTGACAGCACGCAATTTTGATTTCTGCCCCCCCTACATTTAATATTCTGGAAAGTATTTCCTGTGTTTCCACCACTAGCATTTTTAATGGGCATATTGAAATCATTAAAGTCTGTAAAACCATTATGTTACTGAATACTCAAGTAATTTCTCTTTCTGCTTTTTGTAGCTAAAAACAAAATTTTTTTTTTCTTTTTTTCTTTTTAAGATCAGAGTTTCTGGCCAGAAATATAGCTTGGTGGTATAAGCACCTGCCTGGTAAGCTCAAGTACCTAGGTTCGATCCCCAGTACCTCATGCCATGCCGACCCCACACCAAGTCTGCCGCTGAAACTGGGTGTGGTGGCACACGCTGGGGAGGC
Organism: Capromys pilorides; assembly: GCA_004027915.1. Lineage (NCBI taxonomy): Eukaryota > Metazoa > Chordata > Mammalia > Rodentia > Capromyidae > Capromys > Capromys pilorides. The sequence continues at coordinate 4,829 of PVKN010037472.1, forward strand.
TAAGTCAGGAGGATCACTCTGTGAGCTATGTAGCGAGACCCTGTACCAAATTAAAAAATAAGAATAAATAAAATTTTTTTTAAAAAAGAGAATAGAATTCCCCCATACTAGGTATTCAACCCAGGGCTTTGCTCATGAGAGACAAGTACTGGATTCTACTTGCCTGCCATCTGTCTGTCCAGTGACAGTGCCTCTGCAGTAGAGAATATCACCCACGATGACAGGAAGTTCATCTGCCTTGCTCGTTATGCATACCTATTCAGTGGAAATCATAACTGGGATATTCTATAGCCTATAAGTATTTGTTGGATGAATAAGACTACTGATAAAATATAAATTCAGAAGTGAAAGCATGACTCAAAAAATTTTTGGCATAAAAAAAGAATTTCTTGGTTGAATTATCAGGAAAGTATCTGTCAATGAGTCGCTTAGTTCAAACATATCCTTAGGGTTCTTGATACAGACATTTTGTTTTCCACAAGGAGGGCATGGATTTTGGTGTCAGTAGAAGAGAGTGTACACATGTATGAGAGAGAAGGAGGGTCAGTTCATTTCTCTTTCCTGGGCAAGCATTAACCTAGTCATCAGGTGTTATGGCAGGCATAAAATGGCATCTTACGCATTCACTGATATCTTTGTTGTAGGGAGAGTAATCTTTTCAGCACATGGTTACTCTGGTTTACTTACCACAGCTGCCCCGCCCATCCCTTGATTAGAACAAGCTGTTGTCATTGAACCTAGATAGGGAATATAAGCCATCTTGCCTTAGCTGGCAGTTTGTGTTCAGTTCTACAAATCTGTGCCAATCCTTGTGTCCTTCTGTAGTGTAATCTTTCTACCAATAGCTTGATAACTGTTTCAACATTAAAATCAACACCACAAACTTAGCCTGAAAATTTTGCTTCCAGGGAGCTGTCAGTTACAAAGCTCCTTCTATTTTATATCATTTAAACATGAGTAGAATTTTAAATTCCAGTAACAGTGGCAATAAAAATGGAGCCATTGGCCCTCACCAGTAAGGATGAAGCTTGAGTATAAGAATAACAATATTTTTTCCTTTGGTAATTTTCAGTATGATGAAAGTACACTGTGGATTGAGGCTGAGTTTCCAAAATAAACATTTGGGAAATTCTGGCTTTCTTTTCCTCCAAAAACCAGTTCTAGCCTTTTGTGTACTTTTTTCCCCCTTAGTTTTCCAGATGAAGAAATGGTGACTACACTCTGTCTTTAATTTTGAACACATTTTTCTAGCTGTCGCCACCCTAACTCAGGCCTGCCTGGTTCTTTCTTTTCTTGCAGATTGAACCAAAGGCATGATGAGTTACAGCCTCTTCTATTTTTATTTTGAGACAGAATCTCACTGAGTTTCCCAGGTAGGCTTTGTACTTGCAGTCTACCTGCCTCAGCCTCCTGCATAGCTGTGATTACAGGTATGCAACGCTGCACCAGCCAGCTAGCCACACGTCCTCTTCCTGTGCTGAGCATCGCTGCTGCATGGGATGAAAGGCCTGTGGCTCTTAGCTGCTCAGTGTCCAGTGTGGCTTGTGAATGCCCTGCCTCCCCGGCTCTCATCTTCCTACACTCTGTCCTCGAGCTGCTAAGGTTAACGTTGTTTGAATCCCATTCTTGGCAAATACCTTCCTTCAGTGTTGCTCTCCATCCCTGGAAACCTTGCCGAGGCCACATGGCCCAGGGGAGATAGAGTCCTGCCAGCCTTTCTCCAGTTCTTCCCTGTCACCATAGAGGGGAGCTGCCTGGTCTCTCCACCGTACCTCCCTGCCTCTGAGTCCATATTCTAGATGCTCCTCTCTTCTGAAAACCCCCATCCATTCAGCCTAAGTTCCCGAATGCTTCTGCGCATCTTGCATTGTCCAGCTCCAACACAGCCAGGAAATAAGGATCGTGTGATATGAATTGGAAAGCATTTTAATTTTTACAATGTTAGGGTAGGGAAGCTTTATCTGTAGGCTGCACAGTTTGGTTTATGTGGCAAATGATTCTCTGGTTACGTGCTGCAGTTTGGATCTTGAAACCCCTCTGTAGGCCATGTATGGAAGGCTCAGCACCTGGCCTGGATGCTACTGGGAGGTGGTGGAGCCTAAGGGAGGTGGAGCCTAAGAGAGAAACTGCTTCTGAGCTCCATGCAGTCGAAGGGGAAGCACTGGAGGCACCCTCAGTGGAGGGATGGGGAGCCTCATCTGCTTCTCATGCATTTCCCAGCCACCATGAGGTGAACAGGCCTCCTCCACCACACAGTCACCATCAAGACAGAGCGCCTCACTGTAGACCCGTGGACTGCTATAGAACCATTAGCCAGAATAAACCCATCATCCTTTGAAACTGATCATCTCAGGCACTATATTTTGTCACCCTAATGAGATGCTTCACCAGTAGACATGTGGGTGATGTGTCAGGGATTCAGGGGTTCCTGAACAGGGCCTGAATTGCGATGGAATCCACGATGCATTTGCACTACTGCATAGGACGCAGTTGTGTAGGGAGAGGAGCAGGATCCAATTTGATGTTCGGAGGAGCACAATAGCCTTGGGCAGCTTCCTTGTGCAGCTTCCTTCACCACCTCAGTTGTCTCATCTGCTAAGTGACGATGATAATGCCTAACAGCACAGATAGTGTGTGTGAACAAAACTTTATGAGCTATAAGAATCAGCCCCACGTTACCTAAAAAGAATCGTTTTTCCTAGGATATATTGGAGAGTTTCTGACAGAGGTGGACTAATGAATCCTTTAATCTTATCTAGGATTGCTGTGGTTTGAGTCTGCAGTATCCTCTAAAGACTCCTGGATTGAGGGCTTGATTCCTAATGGAGCAAAGTGTAGAGGTGGAGCCTAGAGAGGTGATTGGATAAGAAGGTACTGACCTCAGCCGTGGATTGATCTGTGGATAAATTAATTAGCTGAGTGGGCTGCAAGGAGGCGTGCGCAGCCCAGCTGGAGGGAGTGGGTCGCTGGGGCTGTGTCTCTGAATACTGTGTCTCGAGAACCTCTGTTCCCTGCTACCCTTCTGCCTCTCTCTGTCTCAGGCACCATGAAGTAAGCAGCTTTGCTCCACCAGATTTCTGCTTTGGAGCCAGCAAAGCCTGGACAGAAATCATAAGTCAAACTATACCTGTCCTCCTTTAAGCTGTTCATGTCAGATACTTTTGGCACAAAAGAAAGCCGTCTAACACAAGAGAATGCGAAAACAAACCCTGCTCTTCTCTGAGATGTCCAAGTGTTGAGATTTCTCCTGTATATTTTGCTGCACTTGTTTTGGAGGTCATGCAGTGGGAAATGCTAACCAGTCTTCTTTGGGGGCAGAGGGCTCCAGGGCAGGGGGTTGGAGGAACAGGAGGTGAAGCTATGGATCTGAAGAAGCCTTTTCTATAATGAGCATAGGTCCTAACTGAATTGCACCTACAGTAGTGTTAATAATGATCTCCTAGTTTTTACATTAATAATCCCTACTTTCTAGGTTTTTAAGTTTTTATTTGGGAGGACAATGAAAAAATGAAATTCTTTTGTGCTGATTACTATAATTATGTTCCTTCAGTAATGATATAAAGTTTAAACTTAATCTAGATGTTAGATATGTTTTATTGCTATTGCTTCATGAGATTCTTTGTCTAATTACAACCATCATCAGGTTTGTCAGATTTTACTTTTATGAATATTGGGCAGATTCCAAGCAGAGTGTAGCATGTGTCTGGAAGAACCAGGGTAACAGGTTTCTTTTCTCTTCTAGAGGAAGGCTTTTCTTTGGAATAACTTAAAGACTTGTTACCTGTGGTCAGTGGTGTGTGTATTAATCACTACCACATAACAAATTACTCGTAAGTCCCATGGCTTGAAATACCTGCCATGTGCCATCTCATAGTTTATGGGTCAGGTGTCTGAGCGCAGCTTCGCTGGCTCACCAGTTTCCCACAATGGCATCATCCCAGCCTGGGGTCTCATCTAAAGGCAGAACTGAGGCATGATCTGCCTCCATGTTCGTACACTTTCTGGCAAGATGGACCTCCTGGAGGTTGGCAGTCTGAGCGCCCCAGTTCTCTCTGCCTGGTGCTGGATGCCCGCTCTGTTTCTTGCCATTGAGTCTGTCCTGGGAAGCCACGTCCCCAAACCAGGAAGAGGAGAGAGGCAGCCGGCAAGGCGGAAGTCACAGTTTCTGTAACCGAATCACGGAAGGAACAGCCTGCCATCTGGGCCCTGTTGCTTTGGTTAGAAGCGAGGGCCATGCCCAGCTCATGCCTGCCGGGAGGGGACTTCACAAGAGCACTGCTTCTAGTTACTGGGAGAGAGTGCCTGATATACATAACTTATAGGGCAAAAGGTTTGTTTTGGCTCCTGACTTCAGGCACCTCAGTCTGCCCAGCAGACACTGCGGTAGAAGGGCTTGCGACGACTTCGTCTAACAACACAGGGAAGAGAGCAAGGCAGCGAGGCCAGGGCTGCGCAAGGCCAGGGCTATGCGAGGCCGCGCCTTTCTCCACACGGCCCAATGCAAGGCCTCTTCCACCCCACCCGACTCCTCACTCCCTGAGGAGTGAGCATGATCCAGTTCCCCTCTGTGCGCCCCATCACTGACCTCAGCAGACCTGGGAAACATCTTAGATCAAAATGGTCACATTCATGAGATGCAGCCGCTGGGATCATTAGACACCACTTAAGGTTCTGTCTGCCAGAAGTTTTTCTATTTTGTATGGAATATATAAGGGAAATATGGCGTAGAACATATAGAAGTACAGTATACACACTTACATATCGTGTTATGTTAAATATTTTACAGCCTAAGGTCAAATGAGGAAAAATGTATTTTAGAAATACCCTTTTTTAGGCTAGCCTAATATAGCTCAGGGGACTAAAGCAACTGCTTAGTCAGACTCAGGGGCTCAGGATTCAAATCCTGGATCTTCCATGCAGGCCCAGCTCCTGGGGCGAGCTGAAATGATTGAGACTGGGTGTGGTGGTACATGCCCGTTATCCCAGAGCTTGGGAGGCTGAAAACAGGAGAATCACTCCAAGTTCGATCTATGTAGTGGAGTCTGATCAACGTATGTAGTGAGACCCTATAGACCCTATACTAAATACATTTTTAAAAATGGGAAGAAATAAATAAAAGAGATAAATAAAGAGACTTATTTGTTATTTATGAGAAATAAATTCTTATTGTGGACTTTATGAGCTATAAACAGATGAAGAATGAGCAAGAACGAATATTGAACTTTGGGCTCCTTGGAGACAAATCAAGTTACACGAAAAAGAGGTCTTGCCTGGGGACTTGGGCCTTGCCGGCCCTTGTGCTCCCATTGCTATTAGGCATGCATTCAGATTGCTTTGTCCTATTAGTTGTAAAATGCAACTTTTGTGCTCCCAATTTTCCTTCTTTATGTGAGTTTAGAAACCTGTGATAGCAACAAGAGTTTTTGTTTTCTGACTTCAGGGACACTGAGGAGTTCTTTCAATTTGTTTTGTTTTGTTACTTTTTTTTTTTTTTTTTTTTTGTACTGGGAATTGAAACCACGCTTTCACACTGACCTATACCCCCAACCAGCCCTACCCTATTTTATGTTTTATTTTGAGACAGGGTCTCTAAGTCACTAAATTGGGGCTGGGGAGATAGCTCAGGGGCACAAGTGCCTGCCTGACAAGTGTAAGGTCCTGAGTTTGATCACCGGTTCCGCAAAAAAAAGAATCTAAATTGCTAAATTGCCTAGGCTGGGTGCAGACTTGGGATTTTCCTACCTCAGCCCCACAGAGTATGGGAATTCAGGGTCTTATTGCTGCAGAGGCAGAAAACTAATTCTCTTTTGTCTGTTCCACCCTTTTATTCCCTCTCCTTCAGAGTCTCTTCTTCTGCAAAGGGAATGGGAGAGTCCCTTCATGGGTAATTGGTGGCCAAGTCCTCAGATATACTGGATATTATAGGTTCAAGTTTGGTTTGAGGGGTTTTTTTTGTCTTTTTGAGACAGAGTCTCGCTATGCAGTTCAGGCTGACCTTGAGCTCACTTTTGTAGCCCAGGCTGGTCTCAAACTCTCACTGATCCTCCTGCCTCAGCCTCCCAAGTGCTGGGATTACAGGTGTGCACCACAACACCCGGCTTTGGTTCAAGTTTTAAAATCCTGCTATTTACCAAACTCCTTTGTTCTGGAATTTATACTTGGGAGAGACCGAGATGAAGAATGAGACACCGCATTCTTAAAAGTTGAAAAATCTGAGTACCAAACTCTGACATAAATGATGCTTCTCATCTGAAGTGTATAACAGATGCTGTGCAAGGAAATGAATCTGTCCAAAAGGAAGGAATTACTGAGATGAGGAGGAGAACAGGAGAGGGAATAGGGGAAAGAGAAATATTTATGTATGTATGCAGGATGGCTTGGGGAATTATACTGTGGATTTCTGCTGGCCTA
>PVKN010037473.1:0-11238 GCA_004027915.1 Capromys pilorides
AATCTCTGACAAGGCTATCTTCTGAGAAAATGAAATTTAGGGTTAATAAGTCAAATTGTCATTTAGGCAGTTGTACTTTCCAAATCTGATCCACTGTCAACATACAAGGGCTATAATCCTGCTATAATTGGGATACTCTTTAATGGTGGATACACAAAATGATATAATATTAAGAGATAATGTAAAGAGGTAATGTTAATGCCTATTCTTGAAAATGCATTAAAATTTACAGGCTTGGCAGAACAATATATGTAAGGTTATTGCTCTCTATAGAATAGAATATCTCTGCGGGCTTGTTCATCCATGTAAGGGATCTAAGCAAGGGTGAATTATGTATGTAAGCTGAATGCTCTTCTCCCTCAACCACAAGAATATATATACAGTAGCTGCTATGAAACCAAGCATTACGAAAAATATATTATCACATAAAAAAAATCCTTGGCTGTCAACTAGATGGCAAGCCTCATGAATGGTCTATTGCAGGCTTTTTAAGACAATGAATGATGTGCTGTTATATTCATTGCTTGAGGTCTTAGTAGAGGGCTTTATCTGTTGTTCAATGGATTGGATTCAAGCCACCACAGTACAACTCTGATGGTTGTAATGTTTCTCTACTTTCTGTGGAAATAAAAACATATTAACCGCTCCAATTTAAAAGCCATGCTACATTATCCCAAACACCTGTTTGAAGGTCACATGAAGTAGGAGTTAGAAAAGTTAAAACGTATGTAGCAGAGTTATGACCCCCATGCTCCACCTTTCTTTTTAGCTAGTTGATTGTTTTTTAATTGGGGACAAGTGTGTTCAATTATTGTGTGACCTTAGGGTTTATAGAAGATTCTTGTAACATGTTTTACATTCCATTTATCAAGAAAACTCTGAAAATATTCACTAATATAAGCAGGATTAAAATCAGGTTTTCTTGTTTGCAATACTCTTAAATTAGTAAAGGCTGATACACAATGTTGTATATCATGCCAACTTTATTTACTGAATAACAGGTAGCATGGATCATATATGAGATGTTATCTAAAGATGTATAAATGCATTTAAGTTTTTATTTTTTATTATTTCTTTGTATTTTTAGAGACGGGTCTACAGGGTGTTCAGGGTCTCACTACTAGATCAGACTCATAGTGATCCCTCTGTTTACGGCCTCCCAAGAGGTGGGATTACAGGCACATGCCACCATGCACAGCCTCAATTGCTGCCTCAATGCACCCTGGTGGAGGCACAGCAGGTCTGGGGATTGAATCCCTGGCCCCTGAACCTACTTGCAAGTGCTTTAATCCACTGAGCTATTTTGCCAGCCTACATTTAAGCTTTTAAAAGAGAATATATATATAATATTTATTTTCCAGAATCAATTAGTTCTAAGACCAAAGGGACTGTAATTCTGTTGTCAAATATGCATAGGAATGAACCATTGGGTAGAACATGACATCATAATTTGTTTAGCTTGGGCTCTTGTAGTGTTAAGTTCATTTTGCAAAGATTTATAATTTTGATGAAAAAATTATGGGATTGTCTTGTTTTATCAAAAATGGAATCAGATTTACAAGAGCATCTTTATTATGATTACTTGATGACAATACACAAGGGAGATCAGAATTAGATCTGATATGATCAATAATCAAGCAGTTCTACTTAATATAATCCATAGCAATTTTAAAAATGGCTGCAATAAAGTAGACTGGATGTTACCTAATTTCATTTGTTCTAACAAATAGTGATAAAATACTTAACTTTTCCTGCATAGAAGTACCAATGGTTTTCATTATAAATCCAATTTCAGATCTATTTTGTTTAAGTAAAGGTGAAAATTAGAAGAGTACATGCAACCTTGCAAGATTTTACCCAAACCTTTGCTTTCTTGGTATCTCATCTTATCCTTCATCTTGCTATCTGCTGATACAACTTCTGATTGTGTGAAGTAAACAAGAGAATGCCCTCTTCTTTGATGATGTCTATGTTACATGGAATGATAGTAATCAATATAATAAATGGTGTTACAATGCCTATCCATTATGGCTGAAATAAGTGAGTGGTAATTGATAGGTTCCAGCCTGAGTGCAAACTGACATGTATTCATGCCTTCCCAATGTACAGTATTTGACAATGTATATTTTCTTTCAGATTTGAACATATGACTTTCTCTTATGTTCCAAATATTTGTAATAAGGGGTTCATGTCAAGCCAACCTGAAGTCATCAATCAGATGATAATTTTCTTATAAAAAATTATGATATGGATACTGTGTACATTTAGAGAAGCTTAGCTAAAATGGAGATTTCATCACTACTGTTATACTATACTACTTTATATGACTACTTATGTGAAATGAACTCTGTAAAATTATATAACTGTTGTCTGTTAACATTCTGCAGTGATTTATCTACCAGAACATCCATGGTTGGTAAGAAATAACAGTTCTCGGGCTACACTTTATATTTCAAGGTGATACTAGGCCTAAACAAAATGGTGCCACTCATGCACATCCTGGACCATGTTTCAAGTGCAGTGAAGAATGACACTGTGCACAAGCCTTCTCCAAACTGCAGCCATGACCAGGACCTGATCCCATCTACAAGCTTGAGGGTCACTGGAAATATGACTGCCCCATTCGCCAGAGAGCAAGTAAGTCATCCAGTTCCCTACCTTCACAAGATAACTTGCTGCAGCCATATCTATTGATGACTGGCCTGCTCCGTTTTGCTACTGAAGAGGAATGATAGGGCTTGGGGTCCACAGCCCCCATTGATACAGCTTTGTCCGATCCCCAAGTTTTGCTGGACATGTCAGGTAGGATACTTTTTTTGTTAACTTGGGGGCCAAATATAATGTTCTTCATGAATTTTCAGGTCACTGTATTAGATCTACGGTCTCTATAGTGGGAGTTGATGGTCAACCTATACAACCTCTTCAGACAGCTCCCATTCCCTGCCAACTCTAAACACTGTTTTTCATTCATAATTTACTTGTGATCCCAACCTGTCCCACACCTCTTGTCATTATTTTTATTAAAAGACCCAGAAGGGGAAGCAGTAAGGAGGTCTATACTCAGAATGTGTCATTCTACCATCATAATCACAATGGGGAAGAGTATCAGTATCAGAAAGATCAGCTGGGCATGGTGGTGCATGCCTGTAATCCCAGCACTTGGGAGGCTGAGACAGGGAGTATCAGCGTGAGTTCGAGACCAACCTGGGCTACAAAAGTAAGCTCAAGGCCAGCCTGAACTGCACAGTGAAATGCTGTCTCAAAAAGACTTAAAAAACAGAAACAGAGAAAGATCTCCAAAAGCGCCATTTCTCTTTTATCTCCCCCAAAGTCCTTGTCCTACATAACCAACCTCAATACACCACTACCTCCCCCCAACTCATCCTTCTTCCCTTATCAACCACATACTCTGGGACACTTCCAGTCCCTATACATCACCCAAGCTACACCTGTACTAGTTTGCCCCAGGTATTCCTCTGTCTTCCTCTGTGCTCCCCCAAAATCCAGTAGCCCCAAAATACCAACAGGGACTCTTCACCACTGCTTTCCTTAAAACTTCCCACTTCCTGTAAAATATTACCATTGTTTCTGTACTTAAACCTAATGGTTCTTATCATTTAAATCAAGATCTCAGCATTATCAATAATATAGTTATACCTATTCTGGTACATGGTTCATAGATGTTAGCTCAACAAATGTAGACACTCAAAAAAGAGCAAGACATGCCATAGTCAGTGAATCTAGAGTGAGAGACAAATGAGCTTTTAAAGGCCTACTTCACCAAATTTATCCTGGAGCTGCACCTGTGTTGGTCTCAGCTACTTGCCTTGGCTGTAACTAGACTCAGGGCACTTCCCAGGGCACTGACTTTCCTATGCCCGTTTGGTCTCGTATTGACTAAAGCACAAACATCAGGGAAGAAAACTGATGCTCTTCCCCCTCGTGATTGTCATGGTAGAATGACACATTCTGAGTATAGACCTTCTTACTGCTTCCCCTTCTGGATCTTCTAATCGTGATAATGACTTATCTACTCACAGCACTCTGCATTTTTAAGCTTTTTTCAAGGTTTCTTCAATCTCAGATGCAAGCCTTCATTAAACTTCTCATCCTGGCTGAAACACCTGGTATTAGCTTCTACACGGGCTTGAACTATCATCCTGTCAGTCCTCCCTACCACCAAACAACACTCCATTCAGCAGGAAGGAGCCTAAGAGATTCATCGCCCCTTCTTAACAAGTAAAAGACGCTGATTGTTAGGTACGAACTGATGCGATCAACCAGACTAGGCATTCTGACACAAGTAGAAGACTTATTTGGGGCAGCAAGCAGGCTGGCTGTCTAGCAGACCAAGAAAGCAGTGAACAAGGCAAAGTACAGGGCTTTTAAGTAGTAGGGAGGAGGTTGTAGGATATAATAGCTGAGGGAGTGCTAATCTGGGCAGGGCTGTCTAGTCTGTGGCGGACTTTTGATGTTAACAAAGGAAAATTTCTGTGGTTGCTTGCCCAGGTCAAAGTCAGGAGGACTTATTCTGTGATTTTAAGCTTGACACTGGGTGGAGCAAAGGGGGAGAGAGTTTGGGGGAAGGGTGCCTGGGAAACCAAAAGGGAGAGTGTTCGAGGCAGAGTGCCTATGAAACTTTGAGTTCTGACCTATCAGTATTGATAGTTTTTTGGGGTGGAGGCTGGTTCAGGCTGCCTTAAAGTGGGCCTTTGAATCAAACTGCCATCCCTGTGCCTGAATGGGATTGGCCAAGCAGGCACTTAAACCACTGAGCGAACTCACAAACTTTTTTTTTTGAGTTTTGATAGGGTTTGATATGAGTACAAACTGCTAAAGTATCATGGTGATTCAACATGGCTGAATTACCAAAACAACAGCTTATCTTCCTAATGATCACTTCCTCTTCCTTCTCTCTGCCAGCCTTAGATACAACTTTCTTTTAGCTTTCCATGCACACAAGAGAGCATCCAATTATTCCATTATATGTCACCGATCCTGCCCATCAAACTCCACCCCTAACAAAAGTCATTAAAGTCTCAGCCTTCCATTGTCTCAGGTCAGAGGATCCCCATCTCCCTGCTGTTGATCCACTCTATGTGTTTAGAGTTAATAAAGGTTTCCCACCTTTTATTTCTGCTTCTCTGCCATGCCACTGACAAAAATCTTCAAAGTAGAATACTCTGTGAAACAAATTGAGGAGAATCTATCAAAGTGGTGGAGGTAGATCTATGTAGCCAAGGAGACGACCTTTATTGGCTATGTACTATGGTGACATCAGCTCCCATATCCATCAGTCGAATAAAAGATACCCCACTTAATAGTACAAAGAGGACTACGAACTGAAATACCCTGGAAAAAAATAAAATTCCTCACTTAAAGACTTGTTTCTATTATGTTTATGTGTGGGCTTAAGGCCAGGAGTGGGTACTAAGTTTCACTTTTCTCCCCCTAACAAACGAATGCAGGAAACCACTGATAAATCTAATTCTGCATTCTGATTAGTCCTCTGGACAAGAAAAATAAGGGAAGCAAGATTTTGCTCTGCACCCAACCTGGAAGAAGAGCTATTATTAGTCTGATTTGGACTGTATATAACTAACTTAACTGGGTCTAAATCATTGGAGTAATAACTGACTATTATCACTGGAGCCCATGGGTTAGGCACAGTTTTTTTTTCTCTACAAGAGTGGGACATTTGTGTGAAATTTAGATTTACAATATTTTTTTCAATGTAATCTTTGTGTGAAACACAGACAAAGATTAGTCAATAATTTGGCTCTTAGTCTAGTAGCTAAACATGCTGGTGATTTTGCAGACTGTGAGTTTTGAATGTTGTGTCCCCATTTGCCACAATTAAAACTTTTAATGAGATAGAATTTATTGGCAAGGTATTGGGAGATAGCCTGTGCCATGGTGCAGGAACATGAGTGGTAGATCCAATATTTTGGCATGCATGAATGTAAGCAGATAAATTTCTATTATGAAGTAATGTGGCTAAGACTCATTTACATTCATCGTTGGCATTTTCATATGCTAACTGATGAATGAGCATTTTAGCCACACCTGTGGCACTCCTACCACAAACTGGGTGGAAGTTTCTGTAGGACCCAGAGGTACCTGAGTAAAGTGTTTATTAGATGCATCACTCTCTGGGAAAGAAAATCATGCATCATATAGAAGCTCTTTATAATGCATGAAAAGAAGAGGCAGGATTCAGGTCTGAAAGTGTAAGTGAGCATATTGCCCAACATCAGGTAACATTTCATGTATAATAACTTTAAGATTATCATGCTCACTATCCTGATCACTCTGTGTCTGTTCTGATATGAATATTTTAAATTATTATTTAGACTGTAGGAATTATATGGGGTACAGGCATGTGTGAGCAAAATGGGTTACATTAGCTGGTCTCATTTGAAAACACTGAATTATGTGATTCAAACAACCAAGAATATAAGGAGCTTGGACTCCATTGTCTAGTAAGATCTGCCTCAATTCTTTCAGGAGCAAAATGTTGCTACAGACCTGACTCTGTGGTTTGAAGGGAGGAAGAGCAGTGGGAAGCACAGCAGCAGAAGCATTATCTTCTGAATGGATGGAGAGAATGAAGATGATTGCATAAAAACTTGGAAAAGCTTCACATTTCTTTATAAATATATTGTGAAAGTGAACTCATTTTATTATCAAGACATTTTAAACAAAATTCACTTTTCTCCAACAGCAGAAATGGAGGCAAGTGACCTTGGTGATGTGATTCTTCTGCTGTGGTTACATCAGGGATCTTTTCTCTTTCAATTACCTTATTGTTAGGCATTTTGTCATCATACTTTGAGTCTTTAGTGATGGTAATCTTTGAATGGCATGCTTGCTTTTCCATGTTACAAAGTCAATACAGCTGCCTTCATTAGGTGACACATGGTTATAGTTTGTGGATTTATTTTTTTAAATCTGGATTTTAGTATTACAAAAGTGTTCACCTCTTTTATTTTAAACCCTCAAATCCAGAGCCCTGGCTTCGGAGAAGGAAGAATAGAATGTTTCTATGTTATGGACTAATCTAAAAACTTGCTTAGATGGCACAACAATGTCTGTGTCACTTAACAGCTTCAAAATAGACTGAATTCCTTCTCTACCATTCATAATTTGCTTGCCCAATAGTTAAACTTGATGAACAGACACTTACTTGCTACTCCCATCTGAGAACTATAGTTAGTAAAATGTTTCACTTACCTTTAAATTGGTCATGCAAAGTCCAGTCGATTGCAGAACCTGATTGTGGATAGTGATCATTGTGCCAAAAATATCATGTGCTCTGGGTACATTGAGTATCAAATGTAGAGCTCCCTTCCCATCTTTATCACAGTCCAGAAACTTTATATTTGTAATCCCATGAAAAAGATATTGGAATTCAGCTGAGTTAATTCCAATCTACCACTTCTAGTGCTACCCATGATGAGAATAAAGTCATGAGGGCATATTTGTAGTTATGGGGAGCCAAGGAGTCCTACGTCCAGTTGCCAGAACAAAGAACTCAACCCAGGGCTGAACCAGGTTTAATTAATTCATGAAGAAAGGAGTGCATTGAGGATGAGTGACTGAGAATCATGGGAAGTAGGTGAGTGTCTTGATCTGGGGTATGTAGGAAGCCTGAAATTACCTTTGCAATTTTCAGAGCAAGGAGTATGCAGAAAGAATAATCAACATACCATAGTTGAGGTAGTATGCAATGTTTTAGGGTCTGTGCTGCAGCACTGATGTGCAATATTTTATGCCCTGGGAAGTAATAGCCTGTTATCTTGAGGTTCATTCTCAACTGACAATGTGGACTATAGCTCTCTATCCCACTTGGGCTCACATATATTTTATCTGAGATCTACAGGGAGCAGAGAAACACTTCCATGTCCTTTCTGTTTGGAAGAGGACACATTAAAATTTGTGTCCTCTGGGCTGGACCAATTTGCATTGCTTAAAGTCAATTAAGGAGATAAGGAAAAGTCCCAGCTATTTCTGCACACAAAAACACTTTGAAATAGGACCAGATTCTGTTGGGAGCTTCTAAAGCTGCAAATTGATCATATATGGGAGGGCAGAATGAGGCCTCATTGCCTAAAGCAGTCAAATTACTTCAGTCTTGAGAAAAACATCCTGCCTGGACATTGTTGGCTATTAGTTACTAGGAACTCTTATGTCTTATAACTTTGCTGAGAACATAGGTGGATACCAGGCAGCTATGGGGACATGATAAATCTGGACCATGTACATCACTGGCACTGAGGCTCAGAGGATCTACTGGCACCATATCCCACCATCTTAGAACACAGACTCACATTGAGAAGCCATAGGGACCTTGTGAGTTTGGTTCATGTACACCACAAACACAGAGGTATGGTGTATGTGTTGGCATACCATGCCCCTATTTGAGAATATATATGCTGTGTAGCTACAAGAGCTCGTGAGTGTGGCCCGTGCCCACCACCTTCATGGGAGCTTTGGTGAACTTTGGCCACAGACACACACACACACACACACACACACACACACACACACACCAGCAGTCAGAGCCATGGTAAGTCCAAATCTCACCTTGAAGAGTCACAGGAACTTACTGACCTGAGGCCTAACCCTATGCCAGAACTTCTGAGTCTCAAAGGTCATTGGAAGCTTGAAAAATGCCAAAGCAAAGGAGAAAATGGCAATATAAGTCCCCAAGACCACCCAGAACAAGTCCAGGATACAAGGATACAGAACTTGGAAGTCACACACATGAAATTTCTGAAATGATAGCAACTAAAGTAAGGAAACAAGGCCATCAGGCTCTAAAAGAAATCAGGTCAGAAATAATCTCCCAGTGAGATCCTATAGACCCTCTACAATTTTATTATTTCATAAAAGAAATAATAATGTCAAAATTGCTCATCATGTCTAATGAAGACACTAACATAAAAAAAAATAGATTAGAACAGAAAAATGATAGAAACATTGAATGACGCACATACCCCAGACTTCCAGCTCAGGTTATAGAGTCTAGCAGTCTCTGCTCAGCCTAAACAGCACCAGAGAGACTAGTAGGCTAGCCTAGGACCCTAGCAGGAGTTTTCTGATTCCAACCACTTCTCCCCCCATCATGGAGACTGCATAGGAGACTCGGCAGACCTAGTTCCTGCCCTCAGCCTTCCCACTGGAGTACACTGAGCCCCACCACCCTTGCTTTCCCTGAAGACTGCCAGAGACACCTGGTAGTCTAGCCCCTGCGTGTCCAAACTTCTGCCAGAGTGTGGTGATTCTGGCCAACATTCCTTACCCTGAAGACTGTTGGGAAGATGTGGCAGCCCTAGCCCCACCTCCACAATCTTTAAGCCAAAATTTCCTGGACTGGCTTCACCTCCTTGTCCTGACAACCACCAGGGAGTCCTGACTACCACAGTGATCTAAAGGAGACTTGTGGAGCAATAGTCTGCACCAGGGCACGATGGAGAGAGCCTTGTGAGTTTTTAGACTGCACTCATCATCATCATCATCAGAACCCTCTTAAACTTCAGCTTGCCACCCTCTCCTTAATGAGACAGAAACTACATTGACCCCACTCACAGCAGGAGCTTTGCTGAGCCTACCCTGCTTTCCCACACTTTGGAGAGCCTTGCTGACCTGCACATTGCCCATATACCATTACTGAAAAAATGAAAAAAGTTAATTTCAGGCCTCTAGCTCACTCAAAACAAGTCCAAGAAACAAGGTCATAGAAGAACTTGGAAGTCAAACACCTGAAATTTCTGTGATGATAGCAAATGAAGTAAAGAAGCAACTCAATCAAGCTATGGAGGATATCAGATCTTGATACATCCAAGGAAGACATACATAAAAAATAGAATGAGAAAATGGTGGGAACATTGAATAAATAACACAGGAAAAACTACAATGCATGAAAAAAATTCAAACTGATATCCAGGACATTAAGAATTTCATTTAAAGCTTGCAAAGGGCCAACCAGATAGCTCAGCAGGTTAAAGCACCTGCTTAAGCAGACATGGGGACCAGAGTTTGATCACTGGCATGCTGTGCCAGCCCCTCCCCTAGGGTAAGCTGAAAGGTGTTTGATACTGGGTGTGGTGGCCCACACTTATAATCCCAGAACTTCGGAGGCTGAAAACATGAAGATCTCTACATGAAGAGATCTTGAAAACATGAAGATCAGTACAAGTCTGATCTGTGTAATGAGATCCTATAGACCCTCTACAAAAAAATAAAAATAAAAAAGAAGAAAGCCGGAAAAACTGTATAAATAAGACAGAATATAGAATTTCAGACCTTGAAAATTGCATTGCAACTAGTATATACAAAAGGAAACATCTCTCAACAATAATGAGAAATCAGGAAATAACAATGCAACAGGTTCAGGATGATGTAAAGAAAAATAATAATATAAGACTAAGAGGCATTAATGAAAATCTGCAGATAATACAAAAGTTATAAAAAGAGAATTTACAGAAGTAGTAGCTCAAAATTTCCTGATCGTGGAAAAGGAATCTGATATAGTAACTGAAACATATAGAACTCCAGATAGCCATAATCAAAATAAATAATCACCCAGGCACATAACAATCAAGATCCCAGAAACTGAACAAAATAATAGAATATTAAAAGTTTTTAGATGGAAGTAAGAGATCACCTACAATGGAAAGACCATCAAAATCATGGCAGATTTCTCAACACAGATCATCAAATCAAGAAGCACTTGAAGTGAGATATTTGAAGTCCTGAAAGAAGATAACTTTCAATCCAGATAGATGTATCCTGAAAATCTGTCTGTCAAATTTAAAGGAGTGATGAGATACTTCTGTGATGAATAACAGCTGAAGAAATTCATGACAAGCAAACCAACACTACAAAGAGTGCTGACAGTTATTTTAGAGAGACAAAGATAAACATAACCTCAACAACAACAGAATAGAACAACAAAGTAGAACAAACAATTAAGCAAAAGGAAAATTAGAGACACTACAGTAGGAGAACAACATGACAAAGATAAGCCAACACATATTAGTTATCACTATCAACATAAATGTCCTCAATTCACCAATCAAATGAAGCAGACTGGCAGAGTGGATCAAGAAAAAAATGCAACAATATGCTGCATACAAGAAACACATGTAACTCAAAAGAAATTGAAAAAATCCAGAATATCAAAGGATAGAAAACAATACTACATTGACAGGAGCCCAGAAAAAAAAAAAAAAA
>PVKN010037474.1:0-11248 GCA_004027915.1 Capromys pilorides
GTAACTGCACACTCACATAAGAGACAGCACTGAGAAATGTGTTCCTTAACAGTAATCCTTCTAGGTCCTAGAGGAGAAAGGCATGAGTTGCTTCCTAGCGCAGCCAGAGCTGTGAAATCTCTTTGAAAGCTGATGTGTAACATCACTTTTCATAGCTTCTGCTCATAAAAATAAGCAGGTGGGCATGTGTCACATCCGGGATTTTGTTGCATGTTGAGTTTCATTGTATTTTTTTTTTTTTTATCTTAACAGCTTCCAACAGAAAGATTTAAGTCCAAAATTTGTTTTTTAATCTACAACTGTTCCAGTTCCTTCCATATAACTAGGGAAAAATGTTCTTTTGCCCCCCTCCAGCTGTGGTGGTTAGGTTTTTTTTTTTTTTCTCATTATTAACTTTAAGTTTCAAATGGCATCTGGCAAAGCAACTGTGTTGGGAGCGGCCGAAGTGGGAAACTGGTACATGAGAGGCAGGACAAGGCCTCAGGGCCTAAAACAGTCAAGCTACTTCAGTCTTGAGAAAGACATCCTGCCAGGACAGTTTTGACCATTAGTCACCTTGTGTCCTGTGACACTAACTTGCAAGAATATAAATAAATGTCCCCTATTGTTGTTCTTTGGGTCCTTTGTCAGTCAGGTAAATGGACTACCACCTGACCCAGCTCTTGTCTTCTTGTGTATCTTTTCTTAATTCTTGCCACAATTTCTCCCCAGGTACACTGAGACACCAAAGAGTCCCAACACAACTGGAGATTTCATTTCCAGTAACCGATTTTGTCAAGGGGTACCAATAGTTGTTTACTTAGCTGAACAGAGAAAATACTTGCCTTGATATGCAGGAGTCCCCTCCAGGTTCTCATCTCTGTCCAAGAAGTCAGTATTTGTAATCCCAAAGATATGTTATTGGAATCCCACCAAGTTAATTCCAATCTACCACTCCCAGTGCAACCCACGGTGAAAGTAAAGTCACTAAAACATATTTATAATTATTTGGGAGCCAAGGGACCCTAAGTCCAGCCTTGAAGATGGCTCTCTGGAACGAAGAGAGCAACCCAGGCCATATCTAAGTTTTATTTAATGCAGGGGGAGTGGCTTGGGGAGGAATGACTGAGAATTGTGAGTAGGTGAGTACTGTGAGCTAAGCTGGGTAGGTGACCTACATTTCCCTCTGCCATATGCAGAGAAAGTAATTTTCATTATTCTGTTGAGATATCTAATGTTTTGGGGATCTAGTGTTCAGCCAAAATGGAGACAATCGCTCTTCTTTCAAGAACAGCTGCTCAGGTGGTCCTCCACATTGATACAGATATGAAGTCACAGCCTTAAAAGTTTTCTTAATGGGAATAGCACACCACCTTACGTGCCTTCAAGATATTGCTTTAGGTCAGAAATGTCTGTGTAGGTGTGGTTGATAAGATTTGTATACATGAGACTACTATTTATATTGTGTAGTTTGTATTGAAGGCTACATTGTGAAAGTAGACCTTGTACAAAGTGGCAAAGTGACTTATGTACATGCTGTAGAAAGCTGACATAGTGCTTAACAAAGTTCACTCGAAGAGTTAGAAAAGCAGCAATTAAGAGCAGAAATCAAAAAAGTTGAGAGCAAAAGAATTTGCTAAAACAAAAGATAGTTCTCTGAAATTATTAATAAGCTAGGCAGACCTCTGATAAGATTGATGAAGAAAAAAGATACAGTGTAAATAAAATAAATAGAAAGTGGAAAATTACAAATTCAAGGCTTTACAAAGAACAATACTAATTAATGTATGTCAATAAACTTAAAGGCTGAATAAAAAAAGGAACCCTGCTTTACCAGTCTCATCAAAGACCGGCACATTCCATTCCCATTTAAGCAACCAAATGCCTTCATGGGTGTTGTCCCACAAGCTCAGGGATAAATACGTATGAGCCAGGGTCACATGTCATGTGTAGTAAGCCACTGGTCTAATATTCCACACCCTGTGTGCCATTTCCAACACCACACATTCAAAAAAAAAAAGAAGTCTGTGATTGTTAGGGCTGCTGGCAATGGACAGGCCTCCAGCCTTTGGTATGATATATTTCTGTCTTTAAAAGTAGACTCAAACTTTAAGTTTGTCTCAGCCAAATAGCAGATTAAAGTGCCTGCAAGCAGGGGGTTCAATCCCCCAGCCTGCCTTGCCAGCCCCGCCCCAGGTCACACTGAGACAGCAATTGAGACTGGGCCTGGTGGCAAGCACCTATAATCCCAGCTCTTGGGAGGCTGTAAACAGACTGATCACTACGAATACAATCTAGTAGTGAAACCCTGTACACCCTGGAGATCCTTCACTAAAATAGAAAAATTAAATTTAATTTAATTTAATTTAATTTAATTTAAAAATAAATGTAGATTCAACATTTCCCCTAAGACATCCACTTGTTGGTGAGCATCATGGTAACTGTGGCCGCCACAATGATGTGACAAGGGTTTACTGCATTGGTGCACCCAGATGGGCAATACATTGGAGCCTCAGCTGGCTTCACAGGGAATGGTGGGTGGGGTCAGCTGGTGGACTGGTGAGCAGCTGGCATGGTGCTGCAGATGATCCAAGTGGGGAAGATTGTTGGGTGGTCAGTCCTCATTGCAGGCCAGCCAGGTGCCAGGGTAACCGCTATGGCTATGGGCATGGTGCAAGCCCTGGGCTGGGACACCCCATTCACAGCCATTGTGGGCAGTAAGATCTTTTTCCTGGAGATGAGCAAGACTGAAGAGCTCACACAGGCCTTATGCCACTCTATTGGCATCCGCATCAAGGAGGAGACCAAGATCATCAAAAGAGAGGTGGTAGAGATCCAGCTCAATCAGCCAGTGACAGAGATGAGCTCCAAGGTAGAAAAACTGACCCTCAAGACTACAGAGATGGAGACCATCTACAACCTGGGAATCAAGATGATCAAGTCACTGACCAAGGACAAGGTCCAGGCTGGGGCATTATCCCCATCGATAAGGCCACTGGCAAGATCTTCAAGCTGGGCCACTCCACACATGCCATGACTGTGACACTGTGGGCTCCCAGACCAAGTTCATGCAGTGCCCAGCTAGGGAGCTACAGAAGTACAAGGAGGTGGTGCACACCATGTCCCTGCACGAGATTGACATCATCAACTCCCATACCCAGGGCTTCCTGGCACTCTCCTCAGGTGACACAGTAGAGATGAATCAGAAGTCCGAGAACAGATCAATGCCAAAGTGGCAGAATCAGGGCTGGGGAGATAGCTCAGTAGAATAAGCACTTGCCTGGCAAGCACAAGGGCCTGAGTTCAATCCCTGGTTCCACAAAAAAAAAAAAAAAAAAGACAGTGGCATGAGGAGGGCAAGACAAAGAACATTCCCAGGGTGCTTTTCATTGATGAGGTACACACGTTGGACATTAAGAGCTTCTCTTTCCTCAACCGAGCCCTGGAGAGTGACATGGCACCTGACCTCATCATGGCCGCCAACCAGGGCATCACACGGATCCAGGGCACCAGCTACCAGAGCCCCCATGGCATCTGCATCGGCCTGCTGGACCAGCCGCTCATCATCTCCACCTCACCCTACATCAAGAAGCACACCAAGCAGATTCCGTGCATTTGGTGTGAAGAGGAAGACATGGAGATGAGTGAGGATGCCAACAGTGTTCTCATCTGCATCGGGCTGGGGACATTGCTGCGCTACACCATCCAGCTCATCACGGCAGCCAACCTCATGTGCCAGAAATGAGGTATAAGGTAGATGACATCAAGCAGGTCTACTCTCACTTCCTGGATGAGTCTTGCTCCACAAAGTCTATGAAGGAGTGCCAGAACACATTCCTCTTCAATGAGCTCAAAAGGGAAACCATAGACACCTCCTGAGCTGCAAGTCTCTCCTACCTCACCCTGTTTTCTACAAAGTTCAGACACTGTGAATTTGTATAAAATGGTTTTTCAGCTGGAAAAAAAAAGAGTAGACTCAGACCACAAGTGAAAGCACAGTGGTTGGAACTGCTCACTGCTGAGCAGTTAAAAGGATGGGAAAAGGCAGGTGAAAAATGTAAGAGGAGGATGAGATCACATGACGGATGTGAGTGAAGAGACTGTGTTCACATCAAAGAGGGATTCCCCCTTAGCTCCCCACACCTACCTTTACCACCTGGAACAAGGGCAAGACAGCTGAGAGAGTAAGCCCAGTGAATATCAGAAGGCAGGGGCCAGCACAACTTGGATGTTTGTTGGTGACAAGGGTCTGGCAGAAATGGAAGGTGAGTGCTTCAAGTGAAGAATGGACATTCCAAAGCCTGTAGACCAAGAAGACCAGTGAGCATGTCACAGGACATTCATCCCTAATGTGCATGTGTGTCACCACGGACCTGTTGATCTGGAGCTGGAACAACTTTGCAGGAATAAAATAGAAGTGGGGTCAGGCCAGAGATTGTGGTATTCACAGAAAGCCTCAAGGGAACATCCCAAGAACAAAAGCAGAGCAGAGAAATTATTGCCCCACTGAGAAAAAATGCAGGAGTAGACAGGAAATGTGAGGACAGAGACAGAGTTGCAACAGTCTGAGGTCACATCCCCCCTTTTCAGTCCAAGTGTGTGGGTCTGTCATTCTGTCTGTCCAAACATGTGCTATGGATGTCATCATGGACTGCATATATGCACCTGTGCACAACTGAAACAGAGCCAGCTTGAGTCTGTCATAGATTGTTCTGCCCAGAATGCATGACTGTTGGAGGATTCCGCACATCGTCCCTGTTCATTCTGGTCCCTCACATCGCTTCCTCTCCTGTTCCCTGATGATTGAACAGCCCTCTGCTACCCACTCATGCTCCCTGTCCTGCTTCTCTTCTGTGACATTTTCCTACCTGGAGATTCTGTTTCCTCTGCCCAAAAGCCAGTTACCTTTCAAAGATGTTTCCTCTGCCAGTAGTTCTTCCTTATCCTCTTAGGACCAATACTACCCTCTTGCATTCTCTCATTTTAGATTCCACAGTAAGAGGATCTCTCATTTGTATAAAGTTCAAGAAATTAAGTCTTTGAAGATGTATGGCATGCATTTGTGCTTTTGTTTTAAAAACAATGATGCACTATGGAACTACTATGGGACTGTGACCTGCTAACTGTATTTCTTTAGGAAACAAGAGCTGAAGAGCTCCTCTTGTGTTAGGAGCTCTCTTTCCTGTACAACCATTGGAGAAAAAAATGACTCCAGAAACAGTAGTCTGAATTGACAAACAGGAAATTAAATGAGTGCCCAAAGGGTGGTCCATGCTTGCAATCCTAAAACTCTGCAAACCTAGGCAAGAGGAACTCATGAATTCCAGCTCCTAGTGAGTTTAAGGGCGGCCCCAAACAGCTTGCAAAACATCCACTTAAAAAAAAAAAACAAAACAAAACAAAAGAAAGAAAAGGAGGGGCACACAAAATACTTGATGATATATCCAGATAAACATACCTACCTCTGAACCTCGGAGTCAGAGGCTCTCACCAATGACAAGAAAGCCTTAGATCCTCCCTCCCCACCCCCGCAGCCCACTAGCCCAGGGCCTCACCACAGGTGAGAGAAGCGGGCATAATAGCACTGGAAGCTCATTCTAGGGCAGAGGAAAGATCTACCTGAAGTAATTAAGAGCACCACGCCAGCAGCCTGGGGCAGTGCCCTAAACCCCGGATGGGTGGCATCCCTTGTGGGCCCCCAGCATTGTCCAAGAAGGGGCTTCTCCAGAACGACCCCTCAAAAATTCATCTTCCACCCCGTGAATAGGAAAGCCACAGGGAGAACCCACAGAAACCCGAGTCCCCAAAGCCTCTGAAACTTTTGGGAGGCGTGGGCATTGCATCTTGGGGTAGGGACATGGGTTCCAGCACAGCTCCAGTGGCTCTGCCTCCAGACGCCAAATTCCCTCTCCTGGAAGGACCCAAGGTGCTGGCTTTCAACATCAGCTTTCTCCCGGGAGTCCTGGTTCTGCCTGTTTTTGTGCTGGCACCTTTTCCAGGCTACCTGGGCAGGTAAGTCCCTTGCTGTGTCCCAGCAGCCGCCTCCTGTGTGCTGCTGCATGGGGTCATTCCCTCCTTTGTGTCCTGGCCACCTAGGCCCTTCTCACTGCTCCCCATTCCTGAGCCCAAGAAGCACCTAAGTTACAAGAAGCAAAGGGTGGATACTTCTTCCAGGAAGTCAAGGGGCTATCACTCAGTTGACCAATACAGGCACCCTCCAACTGGCCCAAATTGGAAAGTGCAGCCTCCAAAGCTCAATGAATGGGCTCCTAAGCCACCAGGCTGAACCCAGCTCAGGCCTGGCTCTGTTTGGTACAAACTCTCTCCCCCAGCCAGAGTCCTCCACAGTCTTGGCCAGCAGATCACCTCCCCGTACCTCACACCTCACCACCCCATGCACTCATTTCCCTTCTGAGTTACTGAGCATTCCAATAACCCTGTGCCCCCTGTTGCCCCTGTAGACCTGCCCACCTTATCCAGGTCCCAGTTACACATGGCTTCCCTCATCTTCCAGACCAGAAGCCCTAGGCTGGACCTTTGTGACCCTGCCTGAGGGCACAGCCAAGCAGCACACCCTGCTTCTTCCACAACTTAAAATAGCAGGAGCGGGGCCCAAATTCTCAGGAGGACACTGGCAGTTGCTGTAGACAGGGGCATCTATAGACTTCTGTCTTTGAACCAACCCCTGGCCTTCCTCTAGGGGAGAGAGCACCCTAAGGTGCTTACTAACTAGGCAGGGACCCAGCACTTTTCTAAGCAGTATTTTCAGCTTCCCAGGCCACACCAGATCTGTCCGACTCTGCCTTCAGGCCGAGGGCCTCTGGAGACAACAGGCCACTGGATGGGAACCAGGCCTGATCCGTGTCCTGTGTTTATCTTCCTGGATAGTCACCTGGCACAGTCACTTTTTAGTATCCATTGTCTCTATTTGTCCTCTGCTCTTTATTGTTTGTTTCACTATGCCAAGGCTGGTTTTGTTTTCCTCACCAGATATTTTTTTTTATGCTTGATACACAAGTGTCCTCCTGCCTCTCTAAGAAGCAGAGTGCACAGGACATGTTTCTGGTGTTCACCTTGCACCCCTCTGGAGTGCGCCCTTCTCTGAACCTGTGGATCCTTTCCTCTGCTGTTTTTCTTGGAAGATCTAGATTTTCCTGGTCCCCTCTTTTATCTTATAAGTACATGTTTTCAGTACAAAATGATTCCATGCAATGGAGGAGTGTCTACCTGTTCCTCAGCTCTCTCCATGACATTTTCTATGTCACACAGTCTAGGCTATCCTTTCCCAAGCTAACAGAAGCCAGTCTCCTGGCAGAGTAGTGCCCCTCCCAGCAGTCAGTCTAAACCCTAGTCAGTCTGAACCCCTGTAGTGCATGTGAATCCTGTCCTCACCCCAAATATCAGGACAGCTCGGCACACTCACCATTTCCCCAAAGCCCACCTGAGTTGCTTCGGAAGACCTTGTGCCATCTTCTTAACAAGGTCAAGAGGTCATGAATGTTGGTCTTAGTCCCATGGGCTGAGGGAATGTGAACCTTCTCCTGGGACATGAGGCTACTATCTGGGAAGGTCCTTTCCCCCCACATACAAGGCAGGAACACCAGCTTTAGATGGAGAGGGCACAGTGTGGAAAGGAGCAGCTCTTCCTCTGGCAGCCCAGCTCTTCAGAGATTCTCCTCCCTCACAGATAGGATTAGATGATAAAGGCATCCATTCCCTTCTTCCCCAATCCTGCCTAATGATTTGCCCACACAGACCCACACTGCCTTTGCTATGAAGTCCTCATCTCTTAGTCCTCATCTAAACCCCTGCCCAGAGATCAGTGGTGCAAAATCCACGGTAAAGTGGATGAAGAACCTTTTTTCTCCTCTGACTGTTCTGATGCCAAGGCCACGGCCATAGGTGTCCTTGGAGGAAAGGTAAAGGACATGGAGACCTGGGAATGTCAGTCAGAAACACTGAAGGATTTGGCCGACAGATTCCAACAGGAACTGCTTGACATTAAACCAGACAACTGGACATCTTTAGGTAAGTCAGTGTACAGTAGGGGAATAAGAATGGTAGTAAAGATTAGGTCTATGTATGCTATTGGTGTGGTAAATGAAACAGTTGGATATTGGTCTGGGTAACAAGCCCAGCAGCCAGGCTGTACATGCAGGAAGAACAGGACCAGATTAGAAGATGTGAGGAGATAGATATTGGGAAGGGCCCAACAGTTCATCAAGAGCTGAGGCTGTCCTCTTTTCATGGGGCAGATTCCCTCAAGCTGTCAGCCAACATGACCTGTCAGCAGATGCTGGATGACGCCTCAGCGCATCTTGAAGCTTTGCCTCAATGGACAGTCTTGTCTGTATTTTAACTCCAACCAAGGAAAGTGGAGTGAGTTACATCTTGGATTGAGTAGCCTGAAAGAATAGTGGAAAAATGATAGAGACCTGCACCTCTTCTTATCCCAGACATCAATGGAGGACTGTGGGAGTTGGTTGACACAGTTCATGGAGCAGTGGAAAGAAAGTCTCAAGACCAGAGGTAATTGCGGTGGGGAGGGAGAGGTCATTCTCTTCAGATGAGATTCTTTTTCATGCATGCCTGTGTTGGTATATGTGGGTATATGTGTATGTAGAGGTCTGTGTGTAAATTCTCCATCTACAGTGATGTGGAATGATTTCCCCTGGGGGAATAATGCCAGTGTATTCTTCCCATTTTTTCCTTTCTCATGTTCTAACCATGGCTCGTTGCACATGCCTCTGATCTGCTCACTGGGTTTTCTTCCTGACCTCCACACTGAAGACATCATTCCCTTTCCAGACCTTCCCTGGGAATTGCTTTTCTTTTCATCTTACCTGGTCTTTTTATTGAAATCTTCAAAACCTCACATGCCAGCTCCTGAGACATTCTCTACCATCCTTGGCAGAGGTCACTTTCTCTTTTATCACCACAAAGGTAGGTGAGTATTTGCCTGGCTGCTCAGTACTTGAGTGTGTCCTTCACCCCAGGGACCTGTTTCTCTTTCTCTCCCCACCTCATGACCTGTCACAGTGGCTGCCACATAGCAGAGGGATATAAGCTGTCTGCATTGCAGGGTCAGGTGAGGTAGCTGGAGCTGAGGAGGTAGCTCCTCAGAGTTGGGTCTGGACAGATGCTGACTCTCTTGTTTAATTCCAGCACCACCCACTGCCCCAGCTGTACCAGGATGCATTTCCCAGACCATGGAGATGAGCCCTGGGGCCCTGTTGCTGATCCAAGCTTTCACTTGTGTTTTTTTGTATGTTCTCTGTTTTTAAAAAGAAGTAAATTATTTTTATTTTATAATAACTTATTATCTGCTGATATTTAAATAAAATATTTAGTTTGAGACAAACATCTTAATTAGTCTTTTATTTGGTTTTATGATTCATGTGGCACGTGCTTCCATGGTTGACCTGAATTTCAAGGTTCCTAGGATAACTGGTGAACATTATTTCTAGCTGTGCCTGGGAAGGGGTGACTGAGAGACTTCCTCATTTGGATCAGAACACTGAAAGAAGATTGCCCCACATAGTGCTGGAGGAATCACATCCTTTCCAAGAAAGAAGAAAATGACAGAAAAAGGCAAATTCACTGTGCTTGAGCACAGCCATGCCCTTGCTCATTCCTCACCTGTGAAGTTGAATGTTCTCTTTCTCCCACTTCCTAACTCAGACCAGAACTTATGGCCTTGCCCCTGATTCTTAAGACTTTGCCATCGGATGGGATTCTACTACTGCCTTTCTTGGTACCTAGGCCTTCAGACAGCAGATTGGAGGATTCCTTCTCTTGGTGGTCAGGTAAACCAAATGTGACAACGTATGGTTCCCCTTGGCAGGCCTATCTCTACCTGAGCCACACCGCTAAGACCCCTAGACATTTCACCAGGAAGACCGCCAATGATTACACATCCTGTCCTCAGGCAGCCAAAATTTACCCATCCATCTACTGGGATGGCCAGATAGGCCAGTGGATTAAAGTGCCTGCTTAGGCAGACACAAGGAACTGGGTTCCATCCATCATGTGCACCCAGGCATGCTGAGCCAGTGGTTAAGACTGGGTGTGGTAATCTATGCCTATAATTCCAGTTCTGGAATTCTGCAAACAGGAGGGTCACTACGAGTCTGAGCTGTGTACACTGTACTAAATATATAAAAAATAATAAAAAAGTAGCTGCTACTTCTAACTAACTTGGTGAAATCAGCATTATGTCAGCAGTGCAGCTGATCAGATGATGTCTCTTGGAAACAAAAAGCAAAAAGGGCCCTAAACTTTGAGTGACATCAACAGGGATGGAGATTTGACACTCACTGGCGTAGAAAATGGAAGGGATATTGCAGGCTTTATCAACTGACAGCAAAATGCTTCTCCTAGACTTTATGGACTGAGATGGACAGATTTTAGGTACTTACCACCAGCAAGCTAAATTAAGATTTCATTGGATGTAGAAATTAAACCATATCTGGTAAAAGACTGTTTTTGTAGTTAAAACTTGCATAAGTTTAAGACAACCTACTGTCTATGACCTACCTGCCCTTCTGTCTTCTACAAGGTCCCAAAAGGAAAGTTGAATGTAGATAGGATGAGACTCACACCCTTACATCCTTACAGGTCACTGAGTTCCCAGGAATCTCTATTCCCTGCAGGAATGTCGATGAATTTAGATTTGTTGCTTTATTAGGTAAAAGCAGTTCTCATACCTTCTAGAGACTTTTGCTGACCATGTGAAACTATAACAATAATAAGCAAGCAAGCTATTACTCCACAACTCAAGGTAGAGGGTAGGATTTTTTTTTTTTTGTAGCAGCTAAATATATCTGCTGGGCTCTGCTCTCTAAGCTGGGAAAATGACTATAGGATGAGTTCAGGGAAGTCAGGATGGTGAGATGAGTCTGAGCTCAAACTGCATCTCATCAGACCTGCATTGCCTTGGTGGGGGCAATGAGGAAAGTGATACTTTGCATCAAGTGAAGTCAGTATCAACTCAGAACCAGGCTCCGGGAGTTCCTCAAAGGTCCTGCTGCTTTCTTTCTTGTACCACGCTGCTCCCCGTATACAAGACCTCAGGTGCCTGTGGGAAGGCTGAAAGAAGGCCTAAGGGATTAAATTTCCAGTTATTCCCTGGAGTATTTCCTCAGAGACCTACCATCCCTGTAATTCAGGGATTATGGATATTGATTCTAGCTCAAATCAGAGATTGATTGAAGAACCATGGCTCTTTTTTATTAATCCACATAGACTTTTCTCATTGGCTATAGAATCT
>PVKN010037475.1:0-11237 GCA_004027915.1 Capromys pilorides
CGGGGATCGAACCGCAGTCCCTGCAGTTGCCTGAGCTTTCCTAAGCAGGCGCTTTAGACCACTGAACCATCTCGCCGGCCCTCTTTTTTTCTTTCTTTTTTAACTTCATTTATTTATTTATGTTGTGCCCAGCTCAGCTTGCCCTGGGAGTGATGCTGGCATAGCACGGGGCGCTAGGGATTGAACTGTGGTCCCTGCGGTTGCCTAAGCAGGCGCTTTAGACCACTGAGCTGTCTCACTGGCCCGAGTTCAGTTTCTGCTATCAATAGATAAATTAGTAAATAAATAAGAGCCGCATTGCTCTCAGTGGTGACTGCTTGAGGCCTAGGCAGGCTTGGGGCCTAGGCGTCCCCTGCCCCACCCCAGCCCTTCCCACCTGGGACTGGGTCTTGCTTTGAATCTAGGCTGGCTGTGGATTTTCAGGGATCCTCCTGCCTCAGCCTCCAGAGTCTGGGGACTGCAGGTATGCACCATCATCCTTGTCTACAAAATTTTTTTGGTGCTTTGTGTTTCTTGAGACAGGGTCTCTCTAGGCAGCCCAAGATGGCCTTGAGCTCTGCGTCCTCCTGCCTCAGCCTCCTGAACACTGGCATGACAGGCATGCACCACACCTCAGCTCGTAAATATTTGTTTTAAAA
The DNA here is from genome assembly GCA_004027915.1 of Capromys pilorides. NCBI lineage: Eukaryota > Metazoa > Chordata > Mammalia > Rodentia > Capromyidae > Capromys > Capromys pilorides. Next base: position 639 of record PVKN010037475.1, read on the forward strand.
ACAAATGGCTGAGCCGAGCGCGCAAGGGGTGGGGCCCAGGGCGGTGGGAACCTCACCCTGTGCCCGGGCCAGCCCTAGACCCACCTGTGGGCAAGGGCCAGCAGCGTGGTGCCCTGCATGGGCCGCTGCGCCAAGTAGGGGCTCAGGTCCCGGCGCAGCCGCACCCACAGCAGCGGCGGGAAGCGCAGCAGCTCCTGGCTCGGCGGCGTCCAGTCGCGGTAGGCGGCCAGCAGCACCTCCTCGTCCAGCGACAGCACGTCCTTCAGCTCAGCCTCTGACAGCCCGTGCCTGTGGGGAGGGGAGGGAGGCAGGGCTGGCGTGTGGTAGCCATCTCTGCCGCAGGGATGGGGGGGCGGAAGTGGGTGAGGGTGGGGGCGGGGCAGAAGTGGGTGGGGGTGGGGTGGGGGTGTGTGGACCCCCCACTCCCTGTGGCCTCCAACAGTGCTGCATCCCCGGCCCCTTTTCATTTTTATTGTGAGACAGCCTCCTGCTCCACAAGGGGCCCTGGCTGAGCTGGAACTTGGGACCTTCCTGCCGCAGTCTCCTGGAGCCCCGGCCCTGGGTTCTGGGGCGGCTGCAATCTTCACACCCCTACGCATGTGTTTTCCACTGCTGTGACCCTGTGCTCTGGCCGGGGAAGGTGTGGGGACCGCTGTGGGCCCAAGCCCAGGCCACATCTGCTGGCCACCTTCCTGCTGACGGAGCCCCGAGGTGGCCAGGGCCTTGGGAAGAGACAGGAAAGCTCGCATCCGGGGCTCTCTCCTGCTGCATAGAAAGCCGCCGGGGCTCGATCACAAGGACCCCCAGGGCATCCCTGGGCCCCCCAAGGCCTGGCCCCAGATGCGTAGTGGGCGTAAGCTTCTGCCCTCTGGATCCTGCAGGATCCAGGGTCCCTGGGGAAGCTCAAGCCATGCTGGGTCCTGCGGTGACCTGCGCGGAGTGTTTGTGTCCCCCAGGAGCTGCGTACACGGTCTCTTCGGGTCCACATGCGCAGCGTGAGGACCAGGGCCCCGGGGCCTTGTCTCTGAGGCTCCGATCCCATTCCTGGGGCCTGGCTGTGCAGGGCCCAGCCGCCCTCAGAGCCTCCTGGGTGAGGCGGCAGTGGGCTCCACCTTGTGGGCTGCTCTGGCGTTCATCCGCAGGGGAGTGCCTGGCTGAGGCGCTGTGTGGAGGCTGTGCCGGAGGAGGTTGCTGTCGCTGCACCTTGCCCCAGCACCTTCGGGCTCACCCTGGTTCCTGGCCACTGCTGTGAGCCGCAGCCCCTGCCAGCCCTTCTGCCCATTTCAGCCTTGGAGCAGCCGGCCACAGACTGAACCCACGGGCACTGTGAGCCGGTGAGCCTCCCGCCCGTCTGACGTGGTGTTGGCTACTTGTTTTTCTTTGCTTTTTTTTTTTTTTTTGTCTTTTTGAGATGGATCTCACTGTAAAGTTCAAGCTGTGGCCTGAAGCTCACTTTGTAGCCCAGGCTGGTCTTGAACTTGAGAAAATCCTCCTGCCTCAGCCTCCTGAGTGCTGGGAGGACAGGTGTGCACCATCGTATCATCCAGAAATGGGAAAGCTGACAGGCACAGGGCCTGACCTGGCGACCTGGCCTCCCCAAAGGCCCTTCCTCCAGAGACTGGGGTAAGAATTTTGCAGGGAGATCCACACACCCAGGCTGGGGCAACCAAAAGAGATCTCAAAGTGGGCAGTGAGACCAAGTGCTGGTGGAAGAGACACCAGGAACCATGGAGCAGACGCAGGCAGGGCACAGCGGCCCGGTGTCCGGATCTGTGTGGGCCAAGCTGGGAGTGGGCGGGCTGGGGTATGAGACCTGGGGGTGGGAGCTGGCACCTTGGCAAGGCCTTGGCCTTGAGGAGCTGGGGTGCTTCTTCTAACAGCAGTGGGGAGCAAGCCACGGTGGCATGCACCTGTACTCCCAGTGTGTGGGAGGCTAAGGCAGGAGGATTAGAGTGAGTTTGAGGCCAGCCTGAACGACACAGTGAGACCCTGTCTCAAAACAATAAGTAAATCAAAAAAAAAAAGGCAACAGGAAGTCTCTGGAGGGTCTCAACCAGGGCAGGAACTCAATCTGACTGACAAATTCAAAATTTTCCAATTGGGGTGGGCGAGATGGCTCAGTGGTCTAAAGTGCCTGCTTAGGCAAGCTTAGACAACCCCAGGGACCACAGTTCAATCCCCCACCCCACATACTGCACCAGCCCCACCCCCAAGGCAGGCTGAGCCTGCCATAAAAATAAATAAATAAATAAGCAAACAAACAAAATTTTCCAAGCCAGGCGTGGTGGCTCACGCCTGTAATCCTAGCACTTGGGAGGCTGAGGCAGGAGGATCAGTGTGAGTTCAAGGCCAGCCTGGGCTACAAAAGTGAGCTCAAGGCCAGCCTGAACTGCATAGCGAGACCCTGTCTCAAAAAGACAAAAAAAAAAAAAAAAAAAGAAAGGACAGGAACTGCTTTCCAGGGGCCCTGGTTTCTGTGGCAACTCTGTCCCCCTCTGGATGCTACCACACTGTCCCCATCTCTGGGGTGCAACCTGGGGTGCCTTGGGCTTCCTAATTTCCCCCAGAATGCAGCCCTTTCGCTCCCTGCTTCCCTTCCTCTTTATTTCTTTGTAGGGCAACAGGTGAAAGCAGGGGTGCCCTCCACCCAGCCACACCCCAGGCCTTTTTATTTTGCGTTCTGAGGCAGTCTCACTAAGTTGCAAAGTTCCCTAGGGTGGCCTGGAATTTGCTGTCCTCCTGCCTCAGCCTCCCGGAGTCCCGAGGTGACGGGTGTGTGCCACACCGCTCAGGAGCCTTGAACCTGGGGCCGCCCCTGGCTGCGTCTCCCGTTCTCCACCACTGCAGCCAGCGCCTGCTCTCTGCTTCTAGGAGTTTCTTGCTTTTGTTTGTTTGAGTCCAAGTGCAGCCATGCCACTAAGGCTGGCCCCAAATCCACAATCTTCTGAGGCTGATGAGTCTGTTTTCTTTCTGTGACCACAGATACATTGCAGTGGGATTTTCCTGTTGGTTTTGGCTGATTCCCACACAACAAACTTGAGTTTAAACCTCGGTGGATCGGTCTCTGTGACCAATTCTTTTTTTCTTTTTCTTTTTCTTGTTTTTCTTTTTTTTTTTTGAGACGGGGTCTCGCTATGCAGTACAGGATGGCCTTAAACTCACTTTTGTAGCCCAGGCTGGTCTTGAACTCACACCGATTCTCCTGCCTCAGCCTCCCAAGCGCTGGGATTACAGGTGTGCGCCACCATACCTGGCCCTGTGACCAGTTCTTCAGAGAAGTCTGCTCTCAAAAGCTTTTCCTGCTAAGGCCACACCTGCCATTCCAGCTCCCAGGGGCTGAGGCAGGAGGGTCACAGGTTCCAGTCCAGCCCGGGAACTCGGAGGCCCAGTCTCAGAATATTTAAAAGGGGCCGGCTTTGCAGCTCAGTTGAGAGCCCAAGGCTCCGTCCCCCAGCCCCAGCAGAGGAGAGAAACCGGTGGCGGAGCAAAGCCTTACCGGGAAGCGGCGAGGTAACCGAGCACATGGGCAACCAAGAGCGCGTCGTGCGTCAGCTCCAGGCGGGCACAGAGCTGGTGTGTCGCCTCCTCAGTGGTGGGGGCCAAGGGCGCGGGCACGGAGAAGGAGGCCCAGCTGTGAGCCTCGTGGAAGGCCAGCCGCAGGCGTCCCGGGTGCCCGCACTCCGGCAGGCCGGCCCACAGCAGCTCCCGTTGGGCCGGGCTCAGCGTGCGCCCCGCTGCGGCCAGCAGCCGCTGCACCATCTCTTGGCCCTGGTCTGCCCGGAGGGGCCCCACCTCCCAGTAGGCGTCCGGGTCCCGGAGTGTGGCTCGCAGGGCGTCCAGAGCGCCATGCTGCCCAGAACAGGCAGACAGCACCAGGTGCACCCGCGGCGGGCAGGTGAGGGGCAGCCAGGGGATGCCCTGGGAGCGGCGCCCAGGGTCCAGGTCGTCCACGGCGTCCAGCACGATGACCAGGGACTCAAAGTCCCTGCGGCCCACAGTGTGCAGCAGGACGTGGAAGAAGTGGGCCAGCCGGGTGTGGGCCTGCAGCACCGGGGCCGCGGGCGTGGGCAGCCCGAAGGCCAGGCACAGCTGCAAACAGAGGCTGGCCAGGAGCCCCCGGGCGTCCGCGCTGCCCTGTGATGTTCCCAGCAGCCGCAGCAAAGTCACTGTCTTGCGGCCCAGCAGTCCGGCCGCCTGCTCTGCCAGCCGGCACAGCACCGAGGTCTTCCCGATGCCCGCGGCCCCGTAAAGCACCAGGGGGCTGTGGGGACGGTGGTCATCCTGCCGCAGCCGCTGGCCAAGCCGGGCCAGGAGCTCCTGGCGGCCGCAGAAGACCCTGGTGGCCTGGGCGCCCTGCCAGAGGTGGTGGCGGATATCCTGGAAGAGCCCGGCCAGGCCGGGAGAGATGGGCTGCCGCTCCCTGAGGACCTGCAGGAGCTGCTGTGAGGCGCCGGCCACAACCTGCTGCCCGAGCTCGCGCAGGTATCGCGCATGCGCCTTGTTCTTGGGGTTCACCAGGTCGCGGGCCCAGGGCAGGCGGTGCACACTGAGCATCCCGGGCTGCTCCTGGGCCACGCGGTCCTTGAGGCAGCTCAGGTGGCCCTGCGCGACCGCGTCCACGCAACCGTCGGGCAGCCGGTCCACCACGGGCAGCGCGCAGTCCTGCAGTAGGTGCTTGGCGAGCTCCGGGATCTCGCGCAGCAGCACGGTGGCCCCTGGGGCACCGCTCAGCACGCCGCGCTCCAGCTCCCAGTGCAGCCCTGTAAGGTGGAAGTGGCCGTCGCATCGGGTGGGCGCCGGGAGTGGGGTCAAAGGATGGCAGGGGTAACCCGGAGCCTCAGCACGAGGTTCCAGCTGCAACTGAAGTTTTGCATCTTACACTGAGCCGTGGTCTCATTAGGCAGGCTGGGCTCAGACTTGAGGTCTTTCTGCCTCAGCCTCCCAGAATGCTGGGAGGATGCCTGTGGACCTCCAAGCTGAGCTAAAGTCCCTGTTGGGTTCCCACCTGGAACTTGTGGGAAAAGCAATGAATTTGGGTCTCTAGCCACTCTTAAATGACGCTAGAGTGCTTGCCTGGCAAGCACAGGGCCAGAGTTCAGTGCCAGGGGTCCCGCAAAAAAAAAAAAAAAAAAAAAGACGCCGTGACCACGGGGCTGGGGAACACGGTGAGGCCGTGCCGCTGCGCACCTTTTGAGTCGCGTTTTGTCTCCGAGAAGCCCAGGGCCTTGTGCCTCCCAGGCAAGTGCTTTACCACTGAGCCTTTTTTCATTTTATTTTTTTATTTTGAGACAGGGTCTCGCTAAATCGCTAGGCTGTAGTGGGGCACGGTAGTGCACACTGGTCCTGCCAGGACGCAGACAGGGGAGGCAGGAGGATGGCCACAAGTTCAAGGGCAACCTGGGCTACGTTGTGAGACTTTATCTCAAAACAAACCACATAATAGGAATGGGGCTAAGGACACAAAGGAGTCCTGGAACGTGGGGAGCAGCTGCTGAACATCGTGGGGTCCTGCGCTCTGACCCCAGCCCTGCAGGCCACCACCCAGATCCCAGTACAGCCTCCATTTGTGAGCAGAGGCCCGGGTATTAGGTTCTTCCTGGTGCCAAAGGCTCTATTCATACACACTGCTCCGTCCATATTGTAAAGCTCAGCACCTCAGGAGGCTGAGGCAGGAGAATCCCAAGTTTGAGTCCAGCATGGGCCACTTAGAGATTCCCTCTCAAAATAAAAATAAAAAGGGGTGGGGCTGGAGCTCAGGGCTAAGATTTTGGAGCCAATCTCCAGGACCACAAAAAAAAAAAAAATATATATATATATATATTTATTTATTTATTTATTTTCTTTTTTCTTTGTACTAATAGCATTCACTTACTTATTTTATTTATGTTATGGGCGGCTTAACCTGCCCTGGGGGTGGGGCTGGCGCAGCATGTGGTGCCAGGGTCCCTGTGGTTGCCTAAGTTTGTCTAAGCAGGTGCTTTAGACCACTGAGCCATCTCGACAGCCCGAAGAATCAATATATTTAATTAATATAGTTAAATTTTTTTTGGGGGGGGACTGGGGCTTGAACTCAGGCCCTTGAGCTTGCCAGGCAAGCGCTTCTTCTACAGAACTATCTCCCCAGCCCCTATTTAATGTTGATGATATCAGTTCATACATTGGATATATTGGTGATACAAATTACTTTTTAAATCTAATTGTACTTTCTAGAAATGCCTGTATTTATTATCTTCACATGGTCTTTCCCCTTGTCTGTGGATTTAGCTCTCTGAGGCCAACACCGACCCCAAAATATAGAATTCCAGGAATGATGAACTCTCAAGTTATTTTTGTTTGCCTTTGTTTTTGTTTTTTTGAGACAGAGCCTCACTGTGCAGCCCACGCTGGCCTTGAACTCATGGTGATCCTCCTAGCCCAGCCTCCTGAGTGCTGGGGTGACAGGCATGTGCCACCCCGCCCGCCCAATGAACGCCTGGGCTGCACCAGGCCCAGCCTCCCCACAGTCTGCCAACCCTGAAGGCACCGCGCACCCCGGGGCGCCAGTGCTTGTGTGAAGGCACCTGAAGCGCCCCGTTTCTCAGCCCACCACTCCCTCATTCATTCTTCCTTCCAGTCCCGGGACTGCAGAACTCAGGGGCTGCCTTCTCTGAGCTGCCCTTGAGCCTTCCTTGTTTTATTTTGAGACTGCTTCCTGCGAAGTCTCTCAGTTGCCAGGACTGGACTCAAACTCTGGGTCCCCTGCCTGCCCCTCCCTCAACGCAGGGATTTCGGGTGGGCACCATCTGCTGGGAACCTGAGGGCGCAGCCACGTGTCCCCAAGAGGGTCCCCAGCTCACCTGAGCGGTGGTAGCGTTGCCACTGTGCCTCGCTGATGAGGCCCAGCCTCCAGGCCTCCTGGGCTGCAGCGCGCAGCACTGAGGCCAGGGTGGCCTCCTCAGGCCCAGGGGCCTCGCTGGCGCCCACCACCTGCAGCACGTAGCTCGTGGGGATCGAGTTCTCATCCCGCCGGAAGCACCGTGCCAACAGCTCCAGGTCGCGGGGCCTGGTGCTCAGCTGCGCCCGGAGGGCTTCCCACTCCTTCTCCTCGATGCGGTGGGGGGTAGGGCAGGGGCCGTACTGGTCGCCCACCAGTGCCTGCAGGACATGACAGTGGGCATGCGCCATGAGCACTCAACAGGGAACTGCGCCCCGAGGCTCTAAGAAGGGCCTGAGCTAGTGGTGACGGTGACATTGAGAAGGTGTGTGTCTGTCATCCTTGCACTCTGGGAGGCTGAGGCAGGAGGGTCTCAAATGCTAGCCCCGTTCAGGCTCCTCAGTGACTTATCAAAACCCTGTCTCAAAATAAAGAACAAAACACTACAAGGCTGGGGACGCAGCTCAATGGGAAGGACCTAGTGTCAGTGGCCCCAGACTCCTTACTCAGAGACCTAAAATTTTGCACCCCCATAGCAGCGCCCCCCTCCCCTACCTAAAGTCTCCTATAAAACGTGCTCTCTCCCCTCGCCCAGGGACAGTGGTCTCTGTGTCTCTGCCTCAGTGGCACCCGGGCTGCAACAAACCCTTGCGCGTTGGCCTCAGCTCTGCCGGTCTCGGTGGTCTCGATGGTGCCTCGGGCATCCGCTCCTAGGCGCATGCGCACTCCCTCTGGCCGCGCATCGTCCAGAGTGCGCCTTGGCCAGCTCAACTCCGGCGGCCCTTCGGGGTGCATCCCAGTCTCCTCTTCAGGTCAGGCAAGTGTCGTTGACACCCTGCCACCTCTTCTTGTCTGTCACTTGTCTCCTCTCCTTTCACCCATTCTAAGCTGCTTTCTGGACCCGGTACTAGTGACACTCAGCCCCGGAGTCTGACTCCAGCCACCGCCCGATTCCGGGGACGCCTGGCTTGGTTGGCGCCCGTCCATCCGCTCGGCCTCAAGGACCTGGTGGGCGACACCCCTTCTCTTTCTTGAGTCGCCTCTGTCCAGTTGGTGCCTGCAGCCACTGTGGTCTTTCTTGCCCCTCTGCCCCCGTTTGATTTTTCCACTCTCCACAACCTGGACAATTATTGTCACGGGCTGGGAAAGGGTCCCACATAGCCAGGCAGTTTTTGCAGCCCGCAGGCTCCCCCCTGCACCTCCTGGGACCCCTGCAAACTCATTCCCCACCCCCTCCTGCTCCCTCTTTGTCCACTGCTCCCGCCCCTCCCTCCTGCATTCCCCTGCCTGCTGCTGGCCTCCTCCGCTGGGCCCCTCCTCTCACTCCGCTCACCCCCACCTCGCACCCCAGTCTCAGCCCTACTCTGGTTTCCACTGGGCCCCCTACCCTGCTGGGTAACTGTCTCTGCGTGAGGTCGCAGCCGGCACAGAGGGTCGGCCTTGTGCAGGCCTCGGTTCCCTTTCCCGGTCTGATCTCTCTCAAATCGCTGACCACTGCGGCTCCATTCTCTCTGTGTCAGCTACATTTTCCTCATCCCTGAGACAAAATATTCAAGGCCCAGGTGAGGTTTCAGGCCATACTCAGCTGGCTGCAAGGCAGAGCGGCATGTGGCAGAGGGCGCCCATTCACAGCGGCAGAAAACAGCAAAAGCAACGGAAGGCAGGAAGGGAGGAGGAGCAGCCGAGAGCGGGCCTGCTCTGCTCCTCACACCACGCGCAAGCCGCCAGCGAGGGCAGCGTGGCCCTCAGACCTGCAATCCCAGCACTGGGCCATAAGTCAGTCACAGACTCTAGAATCCTCCCCAGGACTGCGTGAGGCTTCGGGGGACATCTAGATGCAAACCGTGTCGCACCTTGATGCCTACGTCTACATCCAAGAGTTTCTTTTTTCTTTCTGGTGCTTTTTTTTTTTTTTTTTTTTTTTGTGGGACCAGGGTTCAAACTCACAACCTTGCACTTGCCAGGCAGGTGCTTGTGCCACGGAGCTATGTCCCAGGCCCAAAACTTTATTTATATTATTATTATTTTTTTATGGCTGGCTCAGCCTGCCCTGGGGGTGGGGCTGACACAGCACGTGGTGCCAGGGATCGAACCTCAGTCCCTGTGGTTGCCTAAGCTTTCCTAAGCAAGCACTTTAGATTGCTGAACCATCTTGCCGGCCCTTTTCTTTTCTTTTCTGTATTTTAGTACTTTGGATTCCTAGTGATACACCTATGTTCAGCCATCCAAGAGCTCGGACTACAGGTGTGCATCACCATGTCCAGTCTCAATCACCACAGTTTTTTTTTTTTTTTAAGTGTGCCCTCAGGGCAGGGCAGGCATGGCACGCCGGGGTTCAGACCTCTGCTGCTGCATCTATAACCTATGACCTCGCCTGGGATGAGAGGGTCAGTGTCACCCTCACCCTCTGCCCAAGGAGCGGGAACAGGTCAGGACCCTGGCCCAAGCACGCCCCGGTGACGGCTGCAGACCAAGCCCCACGTGAGGAAGGGTGCCACAGCCGCTCCTGTGCCAGGCCCAGCTGGGGCTGCAGCGAAGGAGGAGAGGAGAGAACCTGACCCACCAGGAGGACAGAGATCACCCGCTCACCTCCTTCCTCGCAGAGGAACTGAAAACAGCAGCCCGCACGTCAGCCAACCGTGACAAACGTAAGGAGAGGGCTCCAGGTAGGGCCAAAGATCCGGCTTGGTTTATGTCTGACTGGAAGCCACCCTGAGAAAATACACTTCTCTTGGGCCGGCAAGAAGGCTCAGCGGTCTAAAGCACTTGCTTAGGCAAGCTTAGGCAACCACAGAGACTGCGGTTCGATCCCCCAGCACCACACGCTACGCCAGCCCCACCCCAAGGCAGGCCGAGCCAACCATTAAAGAGAAAAGAAAATACACTACTCTAAATCCAGAAAGCCTAGAGGGACAATTGGTCTTAGAAGGCATTTTGTCACCCAATCTAATCCTGACATTCTCAAAAAAAAAACCTCCAAAAAATTGAGACAGGCCTCAGACCGGGCAACAGGAATTAATCTCCCAGGCCTTGACGGTCTACCACAGCCTGCCAGCAGCGCATCTCTGATTTAGTCACCTGCCTCCACCAGAATAAATTTGAAACAGGACACCAACAAAACATCCAAGGGCACAAAGGGGGAATCTGCCCCAGGGGACCCTGCTTGAAGCATCAACGGTCAGGCCACTGGACAACGGAGCGCCATGATTCCAAGCCCCCTCCGCAAGCTGTGTGCCACGTGAGGGGTCCCACTGAAAACCAGACTGTCCCGTGGCAACCAGGATTGCTATGGGGGCCGCCTCCCGGGCACACCTCAGGAGAATGAGGCTCTCTCTGATCCCGTCGACTGGGCCTCTGATCACTGACACCCCCAAAGCCCTCAGACACCCCTGGAACATCACAGCTCCTGAGCTTAAGGTCAATCTTGAAGTGGAGGGCAAGGCCGCTTCATTCCTGATGGATGCAGGGGCGGCTGGCTCCACCCTCTCTTCTTTCCCAGGCCGCTCCTTTCGTGTGACATTTCTGTTGTGGGCTTGAGGGCCTCACACTGAGGCCCCCCATGACTCCCCCACTCCCCCGCCAGCCACAGAACCACAGATCCTCCAACACTTTCCTGGTCATCACGACCCGCCCTGCCCTGCGCCTTGGGAGGGACTCTTTAGCAAGACTGCCTGCTGCTGTAACTG
>PVKN010037476.1:0-11241 GCA_004027915.1 Capromys pilorides
ATTTTTTTTTTTTTTTTTAATTGTTTGGCAGTACTAGGAATTGAATTCAGGACCTTGTGCGTGCCAGGCGAGCACTCATTCCACTGAGCTATCTATCTCCCAGGCCCCCTGTACATGACATATCTTGATGCCTCTTTTTTCCCCCTATTGTTCTCTCCTCTCTTCAATGCCAGTTTCTTTTATTTTCAAAGCTTTATTTCCATTTTATCTTCTTTTTTTCTTATTTTCTTTTTCCTCACTCACCCTTACTCTTTCCTTTTAAACACTTTGTATTTCACAGTATCTATTATACATTTGGTTCTTTACGTTTTCAGTTTGTCATACGAGAAACAGTGCAATGTTTGCGCGTGTGTGTCCCGTGTATTTCACTTGAAAGTATGGCCTCAAGAGGACCTGGGTTTGGTCCCTGATGTGCTATGCTGGACCCGTCCCTGGGGCTCACTGAGAGGGCAACTGAGATTGGATGTGGTGGTGCACACCTGTAGTCCAGTGCTTGGGAGGCTGAAAACAGGAGGATCACTACAAGTCCAATCAGTAGCGAGAAACTGTGCTTAAAAAATAAAAAAAAAAGTATGGTTTCAAGACTATCCATTTAGCTGAAAAGTCTCAAGTTTAGAAGATATTTTTTTTTTTTTCTTTTTTGAGGGGAGTAATGAGAATTGTACTCAGGATCTCATGCCAGTAAGTAGATATTATGCCACTGTAATAAATCCCCAGCTTCTCAGATCTTGATTTGTCCTTAGAAAGACAGAAGAATACAGATGGTAATATGTGAAATAGCACTGGAGACCTGTGTTTGTTTAGATGGAGTTAAAATTTCACCCTTGACTTAGGGGCTGTTGGGTTGGCTCAGTGGTTTAAGTGCTTGAGCTGGCAATCTCAGTCAGGCATGGCATGGAAGTTCAATCTGCAGACCAATCCTAAAGGCGGCTTGAGCCAGCCAAAAAAAAAAAAAAAACTTCTCCCTTTGACCTACAGAAGTTGAGCTTTTGCTCTTGGTCCTATCCATTAGTAAGAATTAGAAAGAAGGGTTGTCCTCTGATGTAATTTCATTGGGCAGTTGAAGGGTTTTCCCTAAATTATTTCATTCATTTATTTATTTATAGTGCTGGGAATGAAACCCAAGCTTTCTACTACTGAGTCACCCCTGTAGTACCAATTGAGATATTTTGTTTTTTGTTTTGTTTTGTTTTGTTTTTGAGACAGGTTCATGCTCTGTAGTTCAGGCTGGCCCTAATTTCACTAAGAATTCCAGTCTAGCTTCAGAATCTCAGCAGTCTTTCTCTTGCAGCCTCCCAAATGCTAGGATTATAGGAAGGCACCACCATGTCTAACCATAGTCAAGGTTATCAATTAAATCAAACAGCATAAAGATAAGGCAGAGGAGCACGTTTGAATGTTTTCCTACAGTGAAAGGCTTGTCTAGTTCACCTTGCCTTAAAAAACAACACTTTTGTTACATACAATATTAAACCACTGGGGTGATAGCTCTGTGGCACAAGTGCCTGCCTGGCAAGTGCAAAGTCTCAAGTTCAGTCCCCAGTTCCGCAAAAAAAAAAAAATTAAACCAAGCTTACTTTTAATTCTTTTTAAAACCTGGTTTTTCTTTTAGTGCTGTTCCTTTGGGAACCACAGCCAAAGAAGAGATGGAGCGGTTCTGGAATAAGAACAGAGGTTCAAACCGTCCTGTATCTCCCCACGTCACTATCTACAGGTAAAGGCTTGCACCAGAGAAGCTAAGGATAATAGGTAAAATTCAAGGGGCTGGTCCTCAGTTTCCTTGATGTTTTCCTCAACAGCAGTTGTAAAGCTATGTAAGTAAGTTGAACCCTTCAGAGTGGAAGAAGAGAACATGAAGTTATCTCAGGCATTTTTCATATGCAGAAGACTAAATTCTGTCTTCTAGTCTTAACCAGTTTTGCAAAACTATAATTTAAGAAATTTTGATAAGTCAATTATATTAGTTGAAATAGTTTTCTGACAGTATCAGATTTACGTGAAAGTTGCAGCAATAGTAGAGTTCTCATCTACCTTGATGTTGGTTGCCAGCTTTTTAACATATCTGGATGACTTAACAGGTTATAGGGCCTGGGGAGATAGCTCCGTAGTACAGGTGCCTGCGTGGCAAATGCAAGGTTGTAAATTCGAATCCTGGTCCTGCCCCAGAAAAAAACAGATTATAGGGGCCAGTGAGATAGCTCAGTAGGCTAAGCACCTGCTTAGGCAAGCACAGGAACTGGGGTTCAATAACAAATCATGCCGGCCCAGCCCCCCGGGGCAAGCTGAGCTGGTAATGGAGTCTGGAGTCCAGGCATGGTGGCGTACACCTATAATAACAGCTGCTGGGGAGGCTAAAAGCAGGAGGATCACCACAAATCCAAACAGTGTAGTGAGACCCAGTACAAAAAAAACAAAAAAAAAAGAACATATTGTAGATACAGTGCCCTATCATTCCCATATAGTTTACTTTTTCTTTTTTTTTGGCCTTTTGAGGCAGGGTCTCACTGTGTAGTTCAAGCTATCCTTGAGCTCGTTGTCCTCCTGTCTCAGCCTCCAGAGTGCTGAGATTATAGGCATGCACCTCCATGTGCAGCTATAGTTTACTTTTGAGACAGTGTCTCCCTATAACAAATTTTTATAAACTTAGTGGCTTAAAGTAACACAACGTTATATTCAGTCTTATAGTCCTGTAGAAGTGTGATACAGATCTGGGAATTAAGGTATTGATATTGTCAGGGTTTGCTTTCTTTTCTGTTGACTCTAGGGAAGATTCAGTTTCCTTGCCATTTGTAGCTTCTATAACCCTTCCACATTGCTTGGCTGTGGGCTTCTTTCATCTTTTCTGTGGGGCTGGCCTTGAACTCCAGATCTTACTGCTTCAGCCTCCTAAATACCTGGGATTACAGAGGTAGTCCCACCATACTTAGCTTCCATCTTCAAAGCAGACAACAGCAGAGTCTTCACTTTATAACAGACCAGAGTTCTAACCTTCTGCCTCCCTGTTCTACATTTTTTTGATAAGCAGGCATCTTTATTGATTTTGAGGACATGGAGAGGATTGCAGGAAGGTGGGGAGGGATCCTCTCCCCGCTCCTTGCCCTTTTTTTTTTCCTGTGGTACTGCGGATAGAACTCAGGACCTTTTTGCTTGTCAGGCAGGCTCCTATGCCACTGAGCTATCTCCCTGGCTCATACTTCTCCCTTCCCTTCTTACTTTTAAGGACCCTTGTAAATTACATTGTGATCCACCCAGATAACATAGGACAGTCAATATCAAGGTCCTGGTCCTTTTTTGGCATAAGATACTACTTTTATAGGTTCTGAGAATTAGAACATTGACAACTTTGGGGAGTTCCCACTAGTCTGCCTTTTAGCACCCAAAGATTGTTTGTACCATGTGCAAAATACATTTATCCTCATCCTAGTGGTCAAAAGTTTCAACCCATTATAGCATCTACTCAAAAGTTTTAAAATTTCATTTCATCCTAACCATCTAAATCAGATATGGGTGAGGCTTGGATATAATTTCTGCTGAGGCATATTTTTTTTCTTTATCTGTGAAATTTAGGGAAGAAGTTACTTTTTGGTATGGTGCAAGCCCAACACAATGAGAGGCTGAGGCAGGAGGAAGGCAAATTCAAGGCCAGCCTAGGTAGCTTACTGAGACACTATCTCGAAGTAAAAAGGGCTAGGGGTCGGGGAGATAGCTCAGTAGAATAAGTGCTTGCCTGGCAAGCACAGGGTCCAGAGTTTAATCCCTGGTACCGCAAAAAAAAAAAGAAAGAAAGAAAGAAAAAGGACTGGGCGTGTAGCTTAGTACAGAGGCTTTGGGTTCAGTGTAGCATAAGAGGGGTGCGGAGAAGGAACAAGTTACCTGGGTTAGGACTGTAACTTGGTGGTAGAGCATGTGTCTAGTATATGTAAAGTTATAGCACTATAAAAAGAAAACTGCATCTGTAGTGAGCACATATATTTTTTCTGTCGCTTAATGTAGTATAACAACTATAATGTTTACTTGTATGAAGTGTTTTCAGTAACCTAGAGATGCATGTAGGGTATATGTGAATACTGTGCCATTTTGTATAAATCCATAGATTTTTGGTATCCCAGAAAGGGGCCCTGGAACCAGTCTCCTATGGATACCAAGGGGTGACTGCACTGCAAATGTGGTCGCTTGAAAACAATACAAGTTTGCTGGGTTAACTCAGGGTAGAGTCTTTGCCTAATGTATGTGAGGACCTGGCTTCAGTCCCCAACACATGAAACAAAACAAAGCAAAGAAAAACAAAACTGACCAATAGTACAGACTCACTTTGTCACAGTTCTGTAGGTAGGAAGTCTAGCAGAGGCCTCCCTGGGGTGAAACCAAGACACTGGTAAGGCTGTGTTCTTTTCAGGACGATGCAGGGGAAATCCATTCCCTTGCTTGTAAACCAGCTTGTAAAGGCTGCTCAAATTTTATGACTTGTGGTTTCCTTCCATCTTTACAGCCTGCAGTGACTGATTAACTTACCCAGTCTTAGCGCGTTGACTTCACTTACGTTATTATGTTTCTTCTTCTGTCTTTTGCCAGTCACTTCTACTTTTAAAGATCCTTGTGATTACACTGGAACCATCTAGATGATTAGGATAGTCGTGGATTTTGTTAGTGGGGTTGTAATTTTAAAAAGGCAAAAGATATATACGATCTGAAGAGAAGCCAGAGTACGGGGGGGAGGGGGGGGGTGTCATAATTTTGCTTATCAGAACTTGAGTGTATTATTTCCTTACATATGTATATATGTATATACATATGTATATGTATATGTATGTGTGTTTTATTAGAGATTGAACCCACAGACATTTTGTGCTGAACTAGATCACCAGCCCCTTTTTAAAAAAATGTGTGTGATTGTTAACAGGGTCTCACTACGCAGCACGGACTCATAGTGATCCTCCTGTTTTCAGCTTCTGCAGCTCTGGATTACAGTCATGTGCCACCATGCCAAGACTGTGGCCAGCTTAGCCCGCTCTGGGGCCAGGGCTGGTGTGGCATGTGCTGCTGGATATCGAAATGTGGTCCCTGCACTTGCCTAAGCTTGCCTAAGCAGGTGCTTTAATCTGCTGAGCTGTCTCGGTGGCCCAAGCCCTTTTTATTTTTCACTTTGAGATAGAATCTTACAAAGTTGCCCATGCTGGGCTTAAACTTAGAATTCTGCCTTAGCCTTCCACAGTGCTAGGATTATAGCCATCTACCAACATATACCACCATGCCCAACTTATTTTTCTTTCTTGCAGCTTGGACTCATAGTGATCCTGCTGTCTCAGCCTCCCTTGTGCTGGGATTATAGGTATGCACCATCAGGCCTGGTTTTGGTGGCTGACACAGTGCGCCTGGGATTCTGGGGCCTACACAGCATGTGGTACTGGGGATCAAAATCAGGTCATTGTGCTTAGGTACTTAGACTGCCAAGCCATCACTACAGCTGTTTCCTCAATGTAAAAACACTGTCAAAGCTATGGAGTTAGCTTAGTGATCTAAGTGCCTGCCTGAGCAAGCATAAGGACTGCACCAAGATGGCTACTGGGACTCGGCCTGGTGTTGTACATCTGTAATCTCAGCACTGGGGAGGCTGAAATAGGATCACTTGAGCCTGAGCTGTGTAGTGAGACCCTGTACCAAATACATATCAATTAATTAATCAAACAAAACAAACCACTCTACACAGTGCAATCATGACAATTAGAAATTAACGTTAATTCAGTACTACCATCTAAACTTTAGGTTTAGATGCATATTTTCCTAGTTGTCCAGTAATGTCTATTATAGGTCTAAGATCAGATCCAGAATTTGTATTGTATTTAGTTGTCATATGTTTGTAGTATGGAAATGTTTTAGTCTTTCCTTATCTTTTATGACATTGGCATTTTTAGTTCTTTAGAGTTTGATTTTTTGTGTGTGTATGATTTATGCATTTTGGGCAGCAATACTGCTGAAGTGATGGCTGTACTCTGCTCAGTGCATTGTTTCAGGAGTTACATGAGATTTCATCAGTTACTGGTGATGTGAACTTTTATCACTGGTTAAGATTTGCCTATTGGATTTCTCTTAAATTATCTATTGGTTCATCCATATTTTGTGGAAAACGGCTTTGTAGCTCTAAATGCTCTGATGTTCATCATTTATCCACTGGCATTTGTTGATCCTAGTTGTCTAAATCATTGACTACTATGATGATGGCTAAATTGTGATTTTTTTATTTTTTTATTTTTTTATAACTCCAAGTATCTCCTAGATTTCTTTCTTTCCTTTTTTGGAGGGGCATAGTGGGAGGAATAAGATTTCACTATATAGTTCAGGCTAGCTTTGAATTTACTATGTAGCCCAGACTACATGACCTTGAACTTGAAGCATTCCTTTTGCCTCAACCTGAGTGCTGAGATTATAGCGTACACGTGTCGTGATTGATTGATTGATTTCTTTCTTTTTTTTTGGTCTTTTTTCTTTTTGAGACAGGGTCTTTCTATGCAGTTCAGGCTGGCCTAAAGCTCATTTTGTAATCCAGTTTGGTCTTTTTTTTTTTTTTAATAATTAATTAATTTTGGTGCAGGGTCTCCCTACATAGCTCAGACTCATAGTGATCCTGTTGTTTTAGCCTCCCCAGCATGGGATTATAGGTGTATGCTACCACTTCTGCTTTCAGGGCTGGCACAGCATGTAGTACTGGGGATTGAACTCAGGACCTTGTGCTTGCCAGGCAGGCACTTAGATTGCCAAGCTATCTCCCCAGCCTCCAGGCTGGTCTTGAACTCTCAATGATCTTCCTAGTTCAGTCTCCTAAGTACTGGGGTTACAGATATGTGTCACCACACGCAGCTGATTTATTTGTTTCTGCAGAGTAAATCTTGATTTATTTCTTAGTTTGGATTGAACCATTCATATCTTGCCTAAAGGGTTATATATATATATACTATTATTCTCGTTATTTACTTGGATGTTCAGTTTCCCAGACTTGTCCAGTATTTCTGTAAGACAGCTCATGTGAAATGAGCATCTGGGCCCAATCAGTGGATATAGCTAAGATGTACAAAGGATGATGGAAAAACATGTTGGATGTTTAGATTTAAAAGAACAAACAGGGGCTGGGGAGATAGCTCCATGGCACAGGTGCTTGTCTGGCAAGTGCAAGGTCATGAGTTCAAGCCCCCATCCCACAAAAAAATAAAGGAACAAACAAACAACTATTATAGTAAGAGACATTGCCAAAAATGATGGGATAAGTATGTTTGACAGAGGGGAAGTATTTTGAGGGGATTAATGGCAATGTGTTTATTATAATACATTTTTCGTTTTAAACAGTCACCATATTTTTTGAACACTCCTTATTAGCAATTTCTCGTTTTCTGTTTTTTTTTTTTATAAGTTCTACCCATGTCATATATGCAAGTTTTTCCATCATTCGTGTCAAGAGATTTTTTTTTATTTGGTGTGGTACCAGGGATTGAACTCAGGACCTTGGGCTTGCCAGGCAAGCACTTATTCCACTGAGCTATCTCCCTGGCCCCTTATTAGCAATTTTTGCCACATAAAAACATATCAGTGTGTCCTCATCCATTGTATGTTATGAGTCAGTGCCAAAAGAAATGACAAGAAGACTCAATGAATGTAGCTTCAGAGGTCTCACTGAGATTAGTCTCTCTCAAAATGAGGCCAGCATCACGGAAACATTGTACATTTATTGAGAGCTAAAAAGCAGGCCTAGGAATGTGCATAACTACTTTGGTGAATACAAACTACTCTCTCTATTGACTTGAGTATTTATCTAACTGTTAAGTTTACATAACGCTAGCCATTAACATCTCAAGCAAGGGAAGAGACAACAAACAGAGCCCCAGCCTTGAATCCCAGCTTTCCAGAATTTACAAGTGAGACAATAGTTCTCCTTGGGATCTGTTTATTGCTACCTGCTCCCTCAGGACATTAGGCTTTTGTCTCATCTCTATATTTCTATGCTCATCTAGCACTGGATCTAGCCCTGTGTGACTTCTGGCTCTTCCCCAAAATCAAAATGACCATGAAAGGTAAATGTGTTTTGAATTGGTCCAAAAGTCAGCACAATTAAACATAGTCACAGAAGAGGGCTTCCAGAACAGCTTCAGAAATTAGCAAGAATAATGGGATAAATATGTTTTGAGTAAGGAGGAATATTTTGAGGGCGACTAATGTCTTTTACTGTAATAAAAATTTAAACACTAACTTTTATTCATACCTCCTAGGTTTGCCCCTTATTAGCAATAATTATGTCACCCCCAGATGTGTGTACATAATTATGTTTGTATACACACACACATGCGCACATACACAAACACATCTGTGTTTGTCTCTTGTCTGCAGAAGTGGCTTTGATAACTTTTGGCTGGAGATCTCTGAGAAAAGTAGCTGAAAATCTGCTACTTTTTTCCCTCAGGTTAACCCAGCAAAGCATGTTGAGCTCATCTACCCTCTTTGCTTGAGTTTCTGCCAGGGAGGCAGGCCATATTTTAACCACCTCCACAAATACCACAACCCTTTGGGGTTTTTCTAACCCACATTCCAGGAATAGTTCTGATTGCAGAAACTAGACATTCTACCAAAATAGAAGGAGACTATCAAGTAGTCTTGTGGTGCTTTATGGTGAAACTTTTCTAAAAGAGAAACATAGTTTGGGAGAAGATTAGAATGACAAAAAACTTCATAAATTATTCTAAATATACAGTTAAGGCCCCCCTCTTCCCCAAGTGACATAAGGCTGTTGAGGTGAGTCTTCTCACTATGTAGTTAGCTCTTCCAATTATGGGATGCTGGATGTATTTGTGGAAAAAAAGAAATACAGAACACAGAATTCTTTCCTGGGTGATATGTCAGGGAAAGGTGTCTGAGATACATGAAATCACACTTTTCCTGCCTTTCACAGCTCTTTGGAAAGGCATAAAAGTAAATGATCGGTGATGTTGGGCATCTTTCCATGTACTTATTGGCCACGTGTGTGTTTTCTCTAGAGAAATGCTTTTACTTTCTTGATACTATTGTTTGGTGCACAGTTGTTAAATACTTGCTAAAATGTGTATATTTTCTATCTCTATTACATTAACAAGATAAAAAGAAGGAAATGAAGTTAATGCAGTTTATGCCACTAATTTTTTGATGCCCCCCAGTGTGCTTGGTTCTCTTTAGGAGTCAGACATGAAAGATAAATTAGCTATAACTTCTGTTCAAAGGGTTCTCAGTGTACCAAAAAAGTGAACTTCTTGGTGATTGTCTCTTTTGTAAGTGAATTAAAAGTCTTGATTTTTTTTCTATTTTTTGGATTGGTACCAGGGATTGAATCAGGACCTTGCGTTTGCCAGGCAAGCACTTATTTCCCTGAGCTATCTCCCTGATCCCCTTGACTTTCTATACTAGACTCTTAACCTAATGTTCACACAGGGAATAGTAGAGATGACTTACTCTGTTCGATAGTATCTGGAGCCTCTGCTGGAAATTAGAAAAGTTGGAGGTTAAATTATTCAGTAGACCATTTGCTTACCTGTTGTCCTTATTCTGCCTGTCTGGAGGGCCCTGATTTTCTTTACTTTTCCATGTAAACTATGCGTTATACTGCTTTGGGCTTCCTCATAGCGTTTGGGAAGAGGGGAAATTCTTGCATCCTTATTTCTGCTGCATTGTTTCCTGAGTCATGAAGTCTTGCTTGAGCCCAAGAGAAGGGACTGAATACTTGACTGGTAAGAAATGATAGCATTTCTCCTCTCTTCTCCTCCCCTCCCCCCTCCCCTCTTCTCCCTTCCCCTTCTTTTCCTTCCCCTCCCCTCCGCTCTCTCCTTCCCTCTCAATGTATTTAGGGTAGGTTTTACAGGGTCTTAGTATGTAGATTGGACTTGAAGTGATTCTCCTGTTTCAGCCTCCCAAGCACTGGAATTATAGACGTATGTGCCACCACGCCCAGTCTTGATTGCTGTCTCAGCATGTCCCAGGGGTAGGGCTGGCATGGCACGCCTGGGGGTCCAACCTCTGACCCTGATGTCTGCCTAAGTAGGTGCTTTAGACCACTGAGCTATCTGGCCACTGCAAGATTCTCAAAGATTATGTGATACTAGAAAATATGTTTGGTGGGGCCGGCGAGATGGTTCAGTGGTCTAAAGCGCCTGCTTAGGAGGGCTCAGGCAACTGCAGGGACTGCGGTTTGATCCCCGGCACCACATGCTGCGCCAGCGCCACCACCAGGGCAGGCTGAGCCAGCCACAAAAAATGAATAAATAAAGAAACAAACAAACACAACAAGCAAACAAATAAATAAATAAAAAAAAATTTTTTTTAAAAAAAAGAAAATATGTTTGGTTATCTTTGGAAAATAAAATATGCTTCACCTACTCTGTACTAGACTAATCAAGCTTTGGTGTTTAACCACTTTTTTTAAATGAGGGTAACATTTAGGTTCAGCTTTTTTTTTTTTTTTTTTTTTTTAATGGATTTAGGGCAGGGTCTACAGAGTGTACAGGGTCTCACTAAGTAGATCGGGCAGTGATTCTTCAGTTTTCAGCCTCCCAAATGCTGGGGCTACAGGCACCAGTGAGTGCCACCACTTAGTCTCTGTCAACAGCTCAGTGCGCCCTGGGGGCAGGGCTGGCACCGGCAGCTGTGTTTTTTATTTATGGGCTTTATCTGTTTTAGGAGTCCTGATTGTGTTCAGAATGCAAAGCAGGGTCTTAAACAGTGTCCTTACCTCTTTAGCGTTTTTTAGTTCTTTCCAATCAGTAGTTTTTCTTTTTCAGTCTGGTAATCATCTCTGACTAAATACTTGAGCAGTCTATTTCACAGTGTCATCAGCTAACATGAAATTGTCTATCTCATTTAGGAGGCTCTCTTTCCCTGAATACAATTTTAAAAGCTTCTTTTTGTTGTCCTTGACATTTTTGTAAGTCTCAGCTCTTTCTGGGTTTTAATCTACTTATCAAATTATGTTCTTCTGTTTGTCCTTGGTGATGTCTTTCCACATTTTACATTTGTCCAGTGAAAATTAATTCATCGGAGTAGTGACTAGCCAATTCTTTTTTGTTTCTTTGAACATTACATTTTTTTAAAATACAGGGTCTTGTTGCATAGTAATCCAGGTTGGTTTTGGATTTAGTTGGTATTGTAGACTGGTCTCAAACTGGCAGTCTTCCTGCTTCAGCCTCCTGAGTGCTGGGATTATGGCTGTGACTTTTTATTACCTGGATAGAACTT
>PVKN010037477.1:0-11252 GCA_004027915.1 Capromys pilorides
CCTCTCTAAAATATTTTTTAGTAGTGTGTGTAGGTTTGGCTTTGACATCATGAAATTCTTTAGTTGTTAATTGTCATGGAATATTTCACTTCTCCCTTATACTTGAAAGAAAGTTTTGTGGCGTTTAGCAGTCTGGGCTGGGATCTGTTTCCCTGGAGGACTTGAAACACTCTGCTCCATGATCTTCTTGACTTCATGATTTGTGAAGAGAAATCTGCCATTATTCTGATGGGTTTCCCTTTCAATGTGATCTGTTTCTTTTCTCTAGTGGCTTTTAGTATATTATTCTTCTGTTGAATTTCTGGGATCTTCACTATTATATGTCTGGGTGTGATTTTAGTTGGGTTGTTCTTATTTGGAGTTCTTTATGCTTCAGTTACTGAATGTTCAATTGTTTTCTCATACTTGGCAAGTTTTCTGCTATTACTTCTGCCCATATTCTTTTTATGTCATTTGTATTGACTCCTTCTTTCTCATTGATTCCTATTAATGTTGTGTTGTTCATTTTTGCATCATCTTGCAAATGTTGAATTATTTTTTCCTCATCCTAGTTGTTTTTAAGAGGTCCTTTCTTACCTTTTCACTAGCTGCAACTGTGTCTTCAAGATCTGAAACTCTATCTTCACTTTTGTTCATAGTGTTGCCAGCTTGTGATTGAGATTTTATTTTCTTGTATATCTCTTTGAAACTGTTTCATGCGATCTATTTCTTTCCTATGTTGCTCATTCAAAAATTCCATATTTTTATTTCCTCTAACTTTTTATCAATGTCTTCCTTAGAGGCATTTATTAAGTCTTTCATTATAGTTTTACTTTCTTTTTCTACTTCAGAGATTATTTCTGTTTTCATTTCCTCTCTACCTTTCTGCGGTTGTTTCTTTACTTCAGACCCTATTAATTTAGAGGTATCTTCTTTTACTTCAGAGGTTAGTTCTGATCTGATTTCCTCCATACTTTTCTGCAGCGGTGTTTTTACTTCAGACTCTAGCAATTTACAGATTTCTATTTTTACTTCAGAGGTTATCTCCAATCTGAGTTCCTCTATACATTTCTGCATTTGTTTGTTTACTTCAGATGCTACTAATTCAGAGATTTTGGCTGCATGATTCCCATTTTGTTCAATGGTAGTGTCTTTTGTATTTGTTCTGGGTGGGATCAGGACCTTAGATTGCATTTTGCTCCTTGTCTGTATTATTCTGTATAGCATGGATCTCTGATGTTTGGTGCAGAACTTTGGTGAAGTTATGCTGTTAGTGCCTACTGAAATTTGGGTCTGGATCTACCAAGTTTGATTTTGTTCTGATGTGCCTGTCTGGGTCTGGCTGCTGTGCTCAGGTTCTTCCTATTACAGCTTTTGAAGGAGAGCCTGCTGTGCACCTCTGGCAAGATGCTCAGCTCCTGGGTTAGCTGGTAGGGTCTGACCTCCAGCCTCTCTGCAGGGAATTTTGCTATAGGGCTCCACAGCAGATGCTGCTGCTGGGTTCTTAGCGAGGTTGGTGTTCTAGTGACACAGGGGTGCAGGCCTAGTGTTCCTGCCTGTGTGCCCACCAGTCACAAGCTGTGGGCAGGGGCAGGTTTCTGGTGGTGGTGCAGGGGCCACAGGCAAGAGGTCCTACTTGCATGCCTAGGGTTGGAGGGTCAATTGGTTGGGCTCTTGTGGGCGGGCTTGAGTTTTGCTGGCAGTGCAGGGGCTGTAGGCTGAGAGGTCCTACCTGCACACATGCTGGTCAGTTGTTTGGTCCAATATATCCTAATAGATAGCACCAGCTCATCTGTCCTTGGAAGACAAAAAAGATTTGGTGCCCTCAAGGTATTTGGGGCTATGTGTCTTTCTGGAGTCAGTGATGTCCAAGTAGTCCTCTGGCTAATTTTTTCCTTGTTGATTGATATTAAACTCTGAAGTTCTTTCTTTCTTGCCATTGTGGTCCTGGAATCTGTGACAAAAAGAAGGCACAGGGAGACTGGAGTGGCTTAGGGTGCTGAGTCGTGTAAGCTGGACAACACCCTCTGGAGAGGGCTCAGCCAGCAGTGGACAGATCCAAGGGAGAAGCTGTGTTCCTGTTTTAAGCCCTACAGGTTGGGAATTGTTCACCACAGTTCTAATCTAGTAGCTTATGAGCATATTGTGAGCCAGGCAGTTTCTTTATCCTTTTTTTTTTTTCTGGCAGTTTCTTTATCAGTGTTAAATTTTGTAAATGATTTTACATTCTGACATCTGCATTATTCCATTTTTGAATCTATTTCAAACACATAATCATTTTTTCTGAGATATATTTACTTTGCAAAGAGTTGACTTATGCATTTCCTCAACTCAGTGTTGTGAATTATGAATACAAAGCTTTGGTCTTGTGATAGGACTAGCAAGTTATAAAATACAGATTTATCTGTTTTTTGTTATTGAGGAGAATTGGTTAATTTGAAAAACTGTTAGAGTTTTCTAAGATACTTAGCTTTAAAACTTTGTACAGGGGTTGACCAGATAGCTCAGCACACTAAAGTGCCTCCTTAGGCAAATGCAGGGACCAGGGTTCGATCCCCAGTGTGTCATGCTGGCCCTGTCCCCAGGACACACTGAGACAGCAACTGAGACTGGGTATGGTGGCACATGCCTGCAATCCCAGTGCTTGGGAGACTGAAAACAGGAGGATCACTATAATCTGATCTGTATAGTGAGAACCTGTAGACTCTGCACTAAATACATTAAAAAAAAATTTTACAAGGTAAAAATATGTTGAACCATAATCGGTTTTATATTTCAAAGCTACTAGTACTTATCAAGTCAAGTATTTTATCTTCTTTGGCAAAATGGTTAAATCTTTGGGAATAAGAAATGTACATGATATACTAAGAACATCTTGTCATATGAAGAAATCAATATTATTATCAGACTACTGAACTATGTTGAGAATATATAACCAAAAAGATGCCTGTTTCTTCCAAGTTGGGAAATTTCAACATCAAATTATCAATCGGCAGATTTTTAAATTTCAAATATATTTAAAATCAGGATTTCATAACAGTAAGTAATGAGAGAGAGAGGAGAAGGGAAGAGCAGTATCTCTCAGATTCGTGTAAAAATATGTTGAGATAAAACTGACATGATAGCTAGAATTTGCCTAAAATAATTTGGAGGGAAGAGCCGAGGGAGTGGGTGAGAATGGGGTGTGATTATAAATGAAATAAAATGCATGTGAAGTGGTAGTTGTTGAAACTGGATGATGTGTAGGCAGGAAGCTGTTCATTACGCCGGTTTCCTTGCTTTTGCATATATTCACAAATTTAATAATGTAAGGAAAAAATTAGCATTGAATATATAAAAGCCAGAGTTTCTTAGAAAAAAATGGCTAACTGCAAGTGTGCAAAAATATAGATGATGTCCTTACACCAGATGACAAGAAACTAATTGAAGCCTCTAAGGGTCCTGTTGCAGGGACCTCATAGTCCCAAGTGAGTGCCAACTAGCAGGTGGAAGATCAGTAACCTGAGTCAGTAGGCACATCAAATATATTTGAATCCAGAAGTATATAGTTATTTTAAACAGTATCTCTTGTCTTTTTTGGAGGAAATAAATTATTGTATTTTAAAGTTGTAAATATGGGGGAAGACTCAAACACTTACTTCACTTTCCTTATTCAGCTATACTTGGGGTGACCAAATATTTCACAAAGGGCAGCTACTATTTACAGAAATGCTTTTGCTAGGAACTACAGAAGGCATGCTAGAATTAACAAATTCAAGGGACCTGGCAATGATTATTGATAGCTGTTAATAGCCCTGCAGGATAAGCAAGTGGACACTGCAAGCTCACAATGGAAGGGCGCAGTACCACCTGGAAAGCTTTCTCACCGCAATTAAAATGCTCAAGCTTCCTAAGGAGAAGAGCAAAGGCCACTGGAGCGTTATTACATATCCATAACAACGCAGGTTAAACAACTCAGGTGGCTGGTCACCACCACACCAAGTAAAGAGTGAAAAGGAAAGCCTGCAGCTTATGAGGGTTTTGAGAGATCTTCCAAGAATTACACATTTGGAGCCCTCATCAGGATCCCCTTCAAAAGAAAATGTTTTTTAAAAAAGATGATCAGGGGCCTGGCGTGGTGGTACACATTTATAATCCCAACTATTTAAGAGGCAGAGAGTGGAGGATTAGGAATTCAGAAAAAGATCCCATTTCTCTCTCTCTCTCTCTCTCTCTCTCTGTCACTCTCTCTCTCTTTGTTTTTTGTTTGTTTTAGGGATGGATCTACAGGTGTTCAGGATTTCACTACTAGAATGGACTCATAGTGATCTGCCTGTTTACAGCCTCCCAAGAGCTGGGATTACAGGTGGTGCGCCACCACATCCAGTCTCAATTGCCTTCTCAGTGCACCTTGGGGGAGCGGGGCCAGCAGGGCAGCCCATCTCAACAAAACAAAACAAAACAAAAACCAAAAGCTAAAGATTTGAAAATTAGAGAAATAGTACTACTATTTGGGCATTTGAAAATATCTTTTGAATATATTAAGAAATAAATTTTGAAATCTTTTCAAAGTAAAGTGGTCTTACTTTTTTAGAGATGCATTCTAAAATATTTATGGGTATAATGATATGGCCAGAGATTTGTTTTATGATAACTGGAAGATAAATAAAAGTTACTCATAAATTGATAATCGTTAAAACTAGATGACAGATACATGAAAGTATGATTTCATTCTTTCCACTTTGCGTCTGTTTAGAACTCACATAACAAAATGCAAATGGTAATAGCAGCAACAACAAAATCCAAAAGCTAAGGCTCAGCGACCATGTACGTAATTAGGAATAGTTGAGACCTGAAATTGGACTCTGGACTTCTAATCAGATATTCTCTCCCTTATAACAAGCTGTTTTGCAGGGCAGCCAAACTTCTGGCGCACCAGATATCTGCCCAAAGCTTGACAAGCCAATGGGTAAACTAGGGAATCCACTGTGGTGCTATCAGATACTCATACAAGCAGCTCATCAGCAAGCATCCAAGTGGCAAATTGGGATTGACTGGGAGTGCAGGGCAGCTG
This sequence comes from Capromys pilorides, assembly GCA_004027915.1. Lineage (NCBI taxonomy): Eukaryota > Metazoa > Chordata > Mammalia > Rodentia > Capromyidae > Capromys > Capromys pilorides. The sequence continues at coordinate 5,033 of PVKN010037477.1, forward strand.
TTGACTTTTGAAGTACTGCCCAGAACTCTTGGCTTTTCCCCCACTTGGTGTTAAAGGGAGCCATTCAGAAGCAGAGCTGCCTTCACAAATGCCCAAACACACATAGCTGGTAGTTGGCTTTGCCGATAACTACATTTTTGTTGCTCATTTGAGATTTAGCTCAGCTAAGCAGTGGCTGCCTGGTATATGTGAGGTCCTGAGATTGATTCCTGGCACCATTCCCCTCCCCCAAATGATTTAGCTACACTTTTGTGGATTGCATCACAAGAATGAGTCATGGCTGAGATCTGTAAGTCAGGCCAGTGTGGAATCTCCTGATAAGAGGTGAGGTTCTACTGACGGGGCGCTGAAGGGGAACAGTTAGTTTAAAGCATCCTTTCTATGTTGCTCAGGACAGCTGTTTCTTTCAGGACATAGTGGCTGTAGGTCTGGCTAGATGAAGAACAAATGAAGATCAAACTGACAATCAGAATGGTCATAGCATAGCAATGGCAGAGCTCAAAACCAGAAAAAGAACCTATGTGCCTTTCAAAGTACACAAATACTGGACCAGTGTTTAAGTGGTGCTACCTAGGCAGATGTCTGCTGTCTTTGTCCGGTGTTCTAGCTTCTGGGTATTATTATTATTATTATACATCCGAAGAATAGAGATATCCTTGGAGGTCATTGGGACCCAAAGGTCAGGTCATAATTTTTCATTGCCATGCCTAATATTAATTGTGCCACTTTTCCAGAATTACGAACCATTCTGAGTAGTGTGCGGACATCATGGGACCATTTACCATCCTTCCCAGGACATAGTCAATCTGTTTGCTTGGCATGTCCATGCAAATATACTACCTGCTTCTTGACAGAGAAAGAGCACATTCACATAACTTTTATTATGGTCTATTCTTAAAGTTGTTCTATGTTACTAGTAATTATTAATCGCTTACTGTCCTTTGTTTATGAAATAAACTTTATTATAGATATGTATAGGGAAAATCATAGTGTTTATTGGGTTTGCCCATCTGTGGCCTTATGCATGTACTGAGGGTGTTGGCAGGTACTCTCATGGGTAACTGGGACAGTGGTGCATACAATTTCCACAGAGAACTCTCCTCTAGGCCCCCACAGCATAGGACTCCTGGGTAAGATCAAGTTAACACTTTCATCAATAATCTCAACCAAAATGACCTTCAGCTTTGTCCCTTCCCATACAGCACTATAGGGCATTGCCCTGGCTACAGCGTGTGGGTGACCTCAATGATTCTCCTGGTTCACCCCGAGCTTAGTGCCCCTGCCACCTCCAGGCCTGGAATGATGCTGCTCATCTATACTCAACCTTCCAAGCTATAGGAATTTCGGCCCGTGTTCCACATATCCACTCGGCATTCTGGTATATACTTTGAGGTACCCAGTCAATAACCTTCCCCCTCTCATTTTCTTATCCTAGAACTAGGTGGAGGCTACTTTTGGCCAGCTTATGTGAGGGTTCTGAGGGTTGGGCCAGGATGAAGTCAGGCCCAGCTTCACCCTGAGTTTGAATCTGTTGTGCCCCTTTCTTTAGAGCTGTTTTTGCACCTGGTGTACAATTAAGAAATTTTCTTATTTCTTCAATAGTCTGATCTCTGTTGTCTTCATTCACTCTCAGTTAGTGTAGGTCTGAGATCAGATTGCCGAAGGGGTTTAAGATCTTCCCTTTGTGTTTGCTGTAATTCATGCAAACCAATAAATACATTCTGTAGATGATGTGGTCATGTTTTCCCTGAGTCCATCCACTGAGACCTAATCCCCAGTGAAAGGGACTTGTCAGGGAGGGCCTCCAGAAGGTGATTTGGTCTTGAGTCCTAAGCACCCAGATAAAAGGGAGCTCAGAGAACTCCCTCCCCACTTCTATCATACTGAGTCAAGAGAGGACAACTAAACATGAAGAAGTGGACTGTCGCCAGACACTGGCTCTGGGCTTCTCAGACTACAGAACTGGGAGGAATAAATTTCGGTTCTGTATAAGCCACCTGGCTTATGGTGTTCTGTTATAGCAGCCCAAAAGACTAGGACAGCATACCCAGACAGGCACTGACAGCTTGCCTAAGCTCACAAGCGATCAAATCCAAGTGTTATTGACAGCTCAGTGGTTATCTGAATCCCTGTGGGGTTTTTTGTTGATTTTCTCCTTTTGTTTTATTCCCCTGTAGCCTAGCTCTTAAGACAGAATCTGTGATATGGAGGAGAGTAGGATGTTCAGATGAGTCAAGAAGATAGTGTGACCTCAGCTCAGAGCATGTCAGGGAGCATCTTCTCCTGTTGTGCGCTCCTCTTGCCCCATCCAGCTGTTCCTTCAGCAGAGGCCCCTGAGCTTGGCTGGCTCTCCATCCTCACATACAACTGCTTGTGGCTGAACCTGTGAAAACTGGTTTCCTTCTGCTTCCCTCCAATATGTAGTGGATGTGTTTAGTTTCTCAGCCTCTCCTCACTCCCACCTTTGTCTTTTAATACATTCTAGAGAGCCGCTGGCAGCAGGGAGAGCTGTGTCCCTGTTTCCTTACTTTCTTAACACCAACAGGTATAACCCATTGGCCCATTTTAAGCTTTCCCAGGTACCAGATCTGGGCCAGCGCGGCATTGTTTCTACATTGATTTCATGGTGACTATTGAATATCTCATATACATATAGAATTTTAGGTTAAAATGTAAAGGGGATGTTACTTAACAAGTGGATATTTCTTCTCTTTTTTAAAAATTTGCAAGGGGCCAGGGAGATAGCTCCGTGGCACAAGTGTCTGCCTGGCAAGTGCAAGGTCATGAGTTTGAACTCTGGTCCTGCAAAAAAAAAAATTTTTTATTCATTTGCTTTTATCAATATATGTTTCAGGTACATAATGATTCCTTTCATGCTAGGGCACTGGCACAGGTACACAACACATTGGAATTCACGTCTTCCTGCTTCCTCCACTCTTTTCACTTTTCCAGCATTAGACTCATTTATTTTTTTAATCAAACCTCATAAAGTTAGTTATCATATAACTAAGTGTGTGTGTGTGCATGTGTGTGTGTGTGTTGAAAACCAGGCTTCTAGGCCACAGAGCACATAAAACATATAATGCAATCATACTAAGTCAAAGTGCATTTTTAGATGCGTTGTCTGCACTGGATTACCACAATTTTTCTTCCTTCCTTCCTTTCTTTCTTTCTTTCTTTCTTTCTTTCTTTCTTTCTTTCTTTCCTTCCTTCTTTCTTTCTTCCTTTCTCTCCCCATTATCTGTCTTATATTTTGTACCACAATGTTAAGTGAAGTAATTCAGACATAGAAGCTTAAATATAGCATGATTTATTTTTTATGAAAATCTCTCTCTCTCTCTCTCTCTCTCTCTCTCTCTCTCTCTCTCACACACACACACACACACACACACACACAGACATACGCATATGATCATTATGATCTCAAGATGCATCCATTTTTCCACAAATGCCACAAATTTATTCTTTTCCACTTACCTTTTCTGGACATAGGCTGTTTCTAAGATTTAGCTATGAGGAGTTATTCTGCTATGTACATGAGTTTGCACACAACAGTGTGCAGAGATACTTTTCACTCTTTTGGGAACATACTTTACTAAAGGGAATAGCTGAGTCAAATAGAATTCCTACTGGTAGTTTTTTTGAGGAATCTCTATATTAATTTTCATAGTAGGTATATCAGTTTATAGTCCCAACAGTGGAGAAGGGGTCTTTTCTCTCTACAGTCTCACCAGCATTTGTTATTGATTAATTTTTTGATGATAAACTATTCTTTCTGGAGTGAGAAGGAATCTCAGTGTTGTTTTAATTTGTATTTTTCAAATGGCTAGCGAAGTTAAACATTTCTTCGTGTACTTATTGGCTGTGTTTTTGCATCTGAGAAGTGTCTATTGTCTATTCATTTCAGATGCCTATTTTTAAACTGGGCTTTTAAATTTGGAGGAATCTAATATTTCTGAGTTCTTTATGTATTCTAAATATTGGTCTTCTGTCTGAAGTGTAGTTGGCAGAATTTTGTCCCATTCCTGTAAGTTGTCTCATCAATCTATTAGTGATTTCCTTTACTGTGAAGAGGTTTTTAATTTGATTTCATTTGTTGATTCTTGGTATTATTTTTTATGCAACTGGGTTTTATTCAGAAAGTCTTTGCCTATATCTATGCCATAAAGAGTTTTACCTAATTTTTCCAGAAGATTATTTTTAGTGTTTCTGTTCTAATGTTTAGATCTTAGATGTGCTTAGATTTTTATTTGGTGGATGATTGGAAATGTAAGTCTAGATTCAACTTCCAGCTTTCCTTCACAATAGCATCAAGAAAAATGAAATACTGAAGAATTAACCTGACAAAGAAAGTGGAAGTCCTCTACAATGAAAACTACAATACTCTGAAAAAGATTGAAGAGGGTATCAAGAAACTGAAAGATATCCTCTTGTCTTAGTTACTTTTTATTCATTGCTGGAACCAATACTGACACTCAAAATGAAGGAAGGAAAGGTTTATTTAGCTCACAGTTGCTGGAGGTTTCAGTCCATATTCGGCTGGCCCAAGGCTAAGTGGAAGAGGGCAGAGAGCAACCGGTTAATGGTGGCAGAACAGCAACAAAATGGTGACATAGGCAACTAACCAACCAGGGCACAGAGAGCAACAGCCAGCATCTGTTTCTCTGTTTCTCTTTATATTACATTCAGGCTCTCTGCCTCAACCTATCCACCTTAGGCCACACCCATAATCCCAGAAGGACTCAGACCCATAATCCCATTCGTACTAAAACACATAATCCCAGTGGATCATGACTCAAGTCTCAGACTCTAGAAGTCCCTGCCCCATGATTGCATGAGACTTTGGGGGGACAACTAGACATAAACCATAATACCTCTGCTCCAGGGTAGGCAGAAATAGCTCAAAATGTCCATACTGGGGCTGGTGAGATAGCACAGTGGACTAAAGAACCTGCTTAAGCAAACTTAGGGAAGCACAGGGACTATGGTTCAATCCCCATACCACATGCCATACCAGCCCTGGACCCAGGGGCTGAGCTGGCCTTAAGAAAGAAAAAAAGAAAAAAAGTCCATGCTGCCAAAACGCTTGTGTTGATAAGATGCAATCTCAATCAAAATTCCAATAACATTCCTTGTGGAACTTGGGGAAAGCAATCTTAAAATTCATTTGGAGCCAGGATAAACCTAGAGTAGCAAAAGCAATTCTGAGAAATAAGGACAAAAGGGCAGGTGGCATCACAATCCCAGACTTCAGTTATGCTACAAAGCTATCACGATAAAAACAGCATGGTGTTGGAAGTAAAAGAAAACAAACAAAAGGCTCGTGGCTCAATGGAACAGAATAGAAAATACAGAAACAACTCCAGGCACACACAGGTAAGTTATCTTTCATAAAGGGATGAAATGATTTCACTGGATGAAAGATAGTCTCTTAAACCAGTGATCCTGAGAAAACTGATTGTTTTTCTCGTTTTAGAGAATGGATACATGACCAAAGAATGTGAGCACTACAGAAACGTAGAAGTGCATAATGAGAATCTGTGTCAAATCAGAAACAACAACAACAACAACAACACCAGAACCATAAATGAAAAGGAAGAAAATGAAAATTACCCCCAATGCTACCATTCCTGGGTTCACATGCTCAGGATCTAAGATCCAAATTCCTGGGTTTGAAGCTGGGTTGTCTTGTGAACAAATTGTGTACCTTGGGGAAGTTACCAAACCTTTCTAGTCATATTTCACTACTGTAAAACAGGGATTCTGTTAGTCCCCACTGCATGGGGTTGGAAGGCCTATAGGAGATGATGCTGGTATGAAACTCCTGGGCCATGTGGGAATGGAAGTGAGCTCAGTAAATACTTTCTGCTGATGTTCATTTAGCTGTCACTTTGCGGTCAACTATAATGTTTTCAGAGTTCTGGGGAAATAGCTCAGTAGAATAAGTGCTTGCCTGGCAAACTCAGGATCCTGTGTTCAATCCCTGGTACTGCAAAAAAAAAACAAAACAAACAAACAAACAAAAAAAACCTCAAATGTTTTCAGAAATAATTCTTTCTGATTGCAAAGTAAGTGAAGGTTTTCCTGCCCTGTATTTACAAGGCAAAGGCCCTATACATTAGATGAACAAACTATAAATTAACATGAGAAAAATACTAATTTGTTTGGTAGGCTTTGTGAGATACAGAAGTCTTCATAAAGAAATGAAGATACAAAGAAA